>PVHY01004980.1:0-87662 GCA_004024945.1 Uropsilus gracilis
TCCTTTCTTAATTGAATAATATTTCATTCTTTAGATGATATATTGTTTATGTATTCAATTAATTAGTTGGTAAACATCAGTTTGCATCTACCATATAGTTTAAATAGTTTAGACACAAACAAGTGTACACATTTTGTTTGAATACACATTTACAACATTCTCAACATGATAATTCTTCTGGACAAGATCTTTGATTTAATTCAAATGCAATCATATATATATTCTAAAGTTTTTATGCAAATTCAAAAGAATATATATATATATATAAAGCAAATAGTCCTTTCTTAATGTCACTGACAATTTTTTTATTTTGATTAATCAAGTCATCAAATAGTATTGTTTTGTTCAGTATGGGTCATATTTCTTCTCTTATCAATATTATAATGAAATGACAGTCAGAAAAATGACATTATGTAAGGGCTTCTGAATTGAAGAGGAGGAACAACATTGAATAATTAACTTTATCATCAACAAGTTTATAAAGCTACAGTTATCAAAACAGTTCTAGCCACACAAAACCGGTTCATGTTTGTGCATGATAGAATAAGCAAATTGATAATGGTACAAAACAGGAGGCCCAAGACCAAGATGACTATGGAGATGCTTCTTTAATTCACCCATAATAAGATCATCTAGCAGCTAACTAGAGGTTTGCTGTACCCAGAGAGTCCCAAGCCTTGGATGTCAGAGATCAACACTGACCACACAGAAGAGAGTCATGATTCTTTAAAAATAAGGCCAGTGGATACAAATGACTGAAAGCTGAGGTCCAAAGCAGCAAACACAAATGTAAGGTTGTCAACTCAACTAGAGATTCTTTTGAAGGGAGAGTGAAACTGTGGGGCATTGCATACTCTTAACTGAGGGGAAACATATGTAGTGTGTTCAATAAAAGATGGTTTCCTTTTAGAATCAGAGATGATTCACTGAACCACATTCTTCTCCCAACATCCCTCAAGAATGGTGCTGACATTGTAAAGTGAACTGAAAATATAGATCCTCAAAACTGTAACACCAGAGATGAGATTAGTTCATTCACGTGTACAATATAGAGAAGCAAAAAACAAGACTGGCAAAACCAAAAAAAAAAGGTGAATGTAAGGAATGAAGGTGAATGGTGATCTAACGAACTATGGAGGAGGATTATGGGTTCATCAGTGGTGGACAGATAGTATGATAGTTACAACTGAGTAATTTTGATTCTATACCTTTCAATCTATATACAATGTTAACCAACACTACTGAAAAAAATTAAGTGTCATTATTACAAAATGATGTTTAAGTCTGTGTAAGCTATATTAAAATGCAAATGTAATCAATTTAATGTTTTTTCACAATTTATTACAAACACATGCCTTACTTAATTTTATACATATTCAGACAAAATTAAGAACTATTGTTTGAATAATATTAAATGAATGTGTTCTCTGAACAAATATTAAAAATAAAACTCAACTTTTTTTTTTTGCTTAATTATCATACAGAGTAAAGATTAGAGGATTGTTTTCTAAAATCATTTAAGTTGTATTCAAAGTAAGTGTTTTATTTTTGAATTGTTTGTAGGTTTTATATTGCACTGATAGTAAAGCATTTGAATGATAATGAGCTCATCACAGAAACATTGAATAAAAACTGGCTTCATGTTTTGTTTTGTTTTTCAGTGTTGTATAAAAGCATTCATAATAGTGTTTAGTTCTGCTAATTCAGCCTAGGCTAAGGATAAAGGAGCTATAATCAGTTAGAGTTCAAAGTTCAAAAATTAAAATCTCCCTGAAGTAGATTGATGTTTACATAATTGAGTTGTTTCCTTTTCAGTTAATCTTAAATTTTAGTATTACTATTTTTTAAACATCCTGCTCTGTCTTATTGTAGTATTTTTCACTGCCAAAATGTTGTCCAATGACATCCAAAAATAGTAGAAGATAACTGCATCTTTTGGCAAATTTATTTTAATTATATAAAAAACTTTTTTTCATACTAACTGACATTAAATACTTAGATTTCATAACTTTTAAATAAGATATTCTTAATTAAAAGAACTGTTTTATCCTTAAGGAAATGTATATTATGGATATTAATAGATTTGTAGTTTCCTATTGTAGACATATGTTTTACAAGACAAACCTGGGCAACATCACCTGTGCATCCAAGGAGAAACATTATGAATAACTAAAAATGTACAAATAGATTTTGGTTTTTTTTGCAACATTTTGCTTTAAGTCACAGAATATAAATTATTGCTGATTTCTTTTTTTTTTTTTTGGAGACTAGGTCTCGCTATTTTTGCCCATGGAACCGTGGAACCGCAGGCTCTTGTTGCCCGGGGTATCACGGACTCAAGCAATCCCCAGCCTCAGCTTCCCAGGTAGCTGGGATTACAGGCATGCGCCCCCACTCCCAGCTATTTTTTGGAACTAGGTCTCGCTACAGGCCCCAGTTGAGACTCGAACCACAATCCCTAGGCCCGGCTGCTTGATGGGCTGAAGCTTACAGACATGAGCAACCATGCCCGTCCTATTGTTGGTTTCTATACGTTTCAGAAATAGGTTACTTTATATTCTTTAGTTTAGCATACAAAAGCATCAAATCTTCATGTATTTGAAGTATTCCAAAATCACTTAATATAATTTTCCAATGAAACTATGGCATGTGGGAAGAATTTTTTAGAAAGTAACAAACTTGGGATCATAGCAGGCGGCAATTAGATTAAACACAGAAAATTGTAATGCTCAAAAGTAAGAAACCATTAAAAATATTTATAATACCCTTACAGACACAAATTCAAGTGCAAATTTTAAAGTTTTCAAATATGTTGAATTCTAGAAACTTTATTGCTGGAGAAAATTAATAGTGGTTAAAGGGTAAGGTAAATAATTATACAAAATCCAAATGAAAATTATATTCATTTGAATTATCTAAAATCAAAAAAAAAAAAAAGCCGAATATATGTTCTAAAGATGCTTGCTTTTGATTTTATGTTCTTACTATTTTTGCTGCTAATATACTTAAACTTTGGTGGAAATAAAGCTCTATTATAGTATAAATATTTAAATTCATTTGTAATATAGTGTGTTTATTATTACTTCAAACATTATGATTCTATATTCTATCAGACAATTAGATAGTTTGAAAAACTTGATAAGAGTGTGAGAATAATTCTCATTTTAGGTCACTTTTATAAAAATCTTAGAAATATTTTCTAGTAGATTGATTTAATATAATAAGAAAAATTACCAAACATCAAAACAATGTAAGTATAAATATTAGAAACCAGAAAGTTGTCAACTTAAAATAAAATAGAAATACCACACAAAGTGAAATAGAAAGAAGAATATTTTTGAAATCCTGCTTTGAGATGACAAGTTAAAATAATATAGTAGCCTATATAGCTTATTGTTGCCTCGTACGCAATATACAGTCATCCTGGCAAAAAGCAAAGTGTATTTAGAGTCTACTATCTACCAGTCACTGTGCAGTTAAAAGAACTTTTTTCCTCTTGTGTTGTACAGAGATTTGTAGGTATACATTCACACATACAAATGTACACACATACATACATATCTACATAAACATATATTATTGGGGACACACAAATATTTTTCAATGTGAAAATATTGCACAAGTGCCTTCCAGTTGTTCATTGATTTTTTTCATATATTTATATATATTTCATATATATATGATAAATATTTGGAAGTAAAATTCAAGCACTAGAGTAACTCATTACATTTGACAATGTTTAAGCCTCATTTTGAGACAAAGAAATATAAGCTTTTCTTCTAATCCTAATTTAAAAAAATCTACCTGGCGTTCCATCAAGTCTTCCATTTAGAAAGGGTAATAATTGTATTTTCTCAAAAAGTCTGCCTATTTTCATTTGTTCAAGGTCATCCAATCAAAGCTTACATGTATACACTTAAGTTTAATTTTTATGCTAGAATGGTAATTTATGTAGTTGTGATTCCTGACTCTCAGTGAACTTAAAATTGAGAACATGATTATGCTTTCATAATGCCTCATGTTATTTCACACACCAATTTTTAAAAGAATATTTCCCTCATACTTATCTATAGTGATTTATAGTGATTTTTTTGAAGGTAGTGGATCTATATTTTTCAGATTTGAGAGAAGAAATAATGTGATTATATCAGATCTAACTTTTAATTCTATACAAGTTAAACATGGCATACTCTTTAAATGAAACCATAATTTAATTATATGAAATATTTCTCTTTAAGTTCATATCTTAGTACATATTTTCATGACCTGAAGAGCATCCTCAGAAATTATTTCACTGTGTCACAAATAAGTCATACACAACATACAGGTAAACCTTTTATATTTTTGTGTTGAGAACTAATGTTACAGAGTCAGACCATGAAGGAAGGATCTATCAGAGGTGACTGTGGCTACAAGCACTAGGACTTGTAAAGTTGTGAGAGATACTTGCCCTAGGGAAGTCATATATCTGTTTGCTTTCTTCTGATACACTGTATTTTGCTTTGTTTGGAAAATCTGTTTGTGAAACTGTTTTCTTCTTTATTTCTTTTTAAATTTATTTTATTATTCATTTCGTTGTTTACATATTTATGCATACATGCATGAATATATAACCATAAATGTATACATAAATATGTAAACAAAAATGAATAATACAATAATATCTTCATATACACATATACACATGTATACACACATACATACACACACATCCACACACACACTTATTACATCATTGCATTCCCCAGGGTTCTCCCACCACTTTATCACCTGTGAGCCTACATAAACTGCTTTCTTGCATTAAGCAATTATTTCCCCTTGGAGTAATGAACGCTTATGTCATGCATTGATAAAGTTCTCAGTGAAAGTTACAGGGCAGAGCAGATCTAAAGAATTACTCTAGGAGCCTGCCTAACTCTGAATTTTCATCTCCTTTCTGTACTTTCATGTCTTAATGTCCCTGTCAGCTTTATCACTGGTGCTCCACTAAGCTATCTACATTTTTGTTTTGCTAAGGTATCCTTTCTAATATAACTTTAAACAACTACTTTGGTTGTATAAAATCAATGATGGCTACCACATTATTTTATTAAGCCAGAAAATATTGTTCTACCATTTTAGCAAAACTTTCATTTTTCTGCTAAAATTTGTATACTAGTGTCTGACAGATAACTACTTAAACTGTATCCACAGGAATGGCCTCAATATAGAAAAACCTCTTTTGATGGAGAGACACAAGTTTGAATGGCTAGGAAATATGCTTAGATATTAAGAGATAACTCAAGATACTGAACATGCCTGTATGAAACAAGTCTGACTGATGAAAGGAGTCCTTTATGTATTTTGGAAATTTTAGTCATAGTATTTTTATTTTTGACTTGGGATTACATAGCACTATCAATTTATTTTATTTGGGGGGGGGTGCAAATGGCCTTTATTTTATTTTAATGATTTTATTGAGGTAACATTGACTTATAACACTTTGTATGTTTTAAAGGTATAGGTTCACATCTCTTCAATTGTTTGTTATCCCACCACACCACCAGACTCACTACCAAAGTACCATTAACCCTCTATTATAGTCCATTTGATATCTTCCCACCCTGACTCAGGGAGCCAGGATTCTGACATCAAATTTCTAGGGTTGTTTTTTTTTTTTTTTTAATGTTTTTGGTGGTGTTTTTTTGTTTAATTTGTTTTCTTTCATTTTGTGTGTATGTGTGTGTACATATGTCTGTACATATACATATATATAAAACATTACTAACTAACCATCTTATTCTTTTTTACCCTCTGCCTCCCCTGTTTTCTTCCCCCCTCCTCCTCTTTCACTCTTTCAGTTCTGTTGTTGTTTTAATTTTTCTTGTTGATTTGTTTGTTTTTTTTGTTGTATCCTTCATATAACTGAGACCATCCTGTATTTCTTTTTTTCCTTTCTGGCTTATTTATGCTAACATGAGTCCTTCTAGCTCCATCCATGTTGCTGCAAATGACATATGTTTGTCCTCGTTGGTTGATGCATAGTTCTACATCGTGTACATATACCACATATTTTTCAGCCTTTCATTGGTTTTGCAGCATTTGGGTTGTTTCCATATCTTCGCAATTGTGAACAGAGCTGCAATAAACAAGTGCATACAGGCATCCTTTTGATTTAGTGTTTTCATGCCCTCTGGGTAGATTCCTAGTAGTGGGATTGCTGGGTCAAATGGTAAATTCACTTTCAATTGTTTGAGGGTCCTCCACACAGCCTTCCATAGTGACTGGACCAGTTTGCACTCCCACCAACAGTGTAAGAGTTCCTGTTTCTTCACATTTGTGTCAATATTTGTTGTTGTCCATTTTATTTATATGGATTATTCTCATGGATGTAAGATAGTATCTCAGTATGGTTTTAATTTGCATTTCCCTGATTATTAGTGATGTGGAGCATTTTTTTCATATGCCTGTTAGTCATATGTATCTCCCCTTTGGTGAAGTGTTTTTTTTTAGTTCTTCTCCCCATTTTTGACTTGGCTTTTTGCTTTGTTTTTGTTGAGCTGTAGGAGCTCTTTGTGGATCTTTGTTACCAGACCCTTGACACTTGTCTGGAGGGCAAAGATTTTCTCCCAGTTGATTGGGTTTCTTTTTGTTTTGTTTATTGTCTTTTTTGCTGTACAGAAAATTTTTAGTTTGATGTAGTCCCAGCTTGCACCAAAGAAAATTAAATATTTGGGAATAAACCTAACAGAAGAAGCAGAAGACTGATACAAAGAAAATTATAAAACATTCTTAAAAGAAATAGAAAAATATGTTAAAAGTGGAAAGACATTTCCGATTCATGGATTGGAAGAATCAGCATTGTCAAAATGGCCACACTATCAAAGGCAACCAACATTCAATGCAATTCCAATAAAGATCCCAGTGACATATTTTAAAGAGATAGAACAGAAATTACTAAAATTCATATGGAACAACAAAAGACCCCAAATAGCCAAAACCTTCTTGACAAACAAAAGAGGGACTGGAAGTATTATTATTTCAGACTTCAAACTATACTATACAGGCATAATAATTAAAACAACATCATACTGGTACAAAAATAGAGAGAGAAATGGATCAGAATTGAGTACCCAGAAATAAAACCACACATATATGGTCAACTAATCTTTGACAAAGTGGCAAAAAACATGCACTGGAACAATGGCAACTTCTTCAGCAAATGGTGCTCAGGAAACTGGATCAGACCTGCAAAAAAATAATGGACCAGGACAACACCCTCACACCTTGAACAAAAAATCAACTCAAAATGGACCAAAGACTTAGATGTGAGACCTACAACCATAAAATGCATAGAGGAAAATCTAGGCCAAACCCTTCATGAATTTCATCTCAGAAATCCATTTCTGGAAACAACTACAGCTGGCAATAAAATGAAGGGAAACATAAACACTATAAATTTAAATTTACAAATGGGCTTAGGATAAGAACAACAGAGAATTTAGTAATATACTATGAATTCACAAAAAACCCACCCGTAACCCAACAAAGTATGTGTGTTTCTGTGTGGATTTGTAGTGATTATTTTTCCATATATATATATATATATATATATATATATATATACATTTATATATATATATAAATGTTCTATTAAGGTGGGAGAACTATGGGGTTCCTAACAATGTAAGAAAAAACATATATAACAAATGCAGTAATAGAAAAAAAAAGAGTAACTATCACTTTGTTAGTAACAAACACACTCTTCTTTCTGTTGCTGTTCACGTTGTTTTGATATGTTCATTAACAACCAACTTCTGGTATTAGCAGACTTTCACGTCAATAAAAAAAAAAAAAAAAAAAAAACAATCTTCAAGCAAAAATGTATGCTAAGACTTGCATGTCCTATACAATTCAGAGTGATCTCTCAAATTAAATGAGACTGTTAGGTAAGATTTTACATATATATCAGAAAATCAAACTGAAAATATAATCTCATAGTATCTTTACTAAAAAATACACTCATGGATTTTATTGCTCACATGTTGTTGACATTGAGCTTGATTTCAAATAGTTCACCTGATAAGATGGAGAAATTTTAAGATTGATATTTTAAATTTAACAGTATGCTCTCACACACAGAAAACTATGGTAAACAAAAAAGATGATTTTACCATATGTATCTAGGTGAAAATTGCAGGCGTTTTTAAATGTCGAATGTAAATTTGAAAATTGAAAACAAATTTCTTAGAGAGAGATTTACTGAGCACTTGTTAGACATCAAAATATTGTAAAATGCATAAATCTGATGAAAATATTAAAACAGGAGAGCATATTATTTTGTTAAAAGATTTTGAGATGGTTACATGATCTTGTTATTTTGTTATTAGATGTTCTTTTCACTTACCCTTTGTAGCTGTCAGTTTTCAAAAAGCTATTTTAGCAAAGAAATATTTGATTTTTAAGATTCAATGGCTTTTAATATTCTTGTTCAAAATGAATATGGCAGGCTTGTTAAACCCTAAAAAGAAAAATCTCTTTTAGAATGCATAAAACATCTTAAAGAAGGGAGGTCATGATTAATCAGCACTACTCTAAACATGGTGATAATGTCTAGGGGACACTTAGATACTTATATTGAGACAATCAAGGGAGCAATCAAAGTCATGTCATGTCTTATAAAATATAGGGTTTCTGTCTAGTAAATAAATTTTACTATTGCATTTTGGAGAAGTTTTTGGCTATTAAAAGAATTATGATTAGAGGAGGATAAGAGCATTTAAAAATCATATATGCATTGTTGTGTGCTTGTGTGTGTTGAATTAAAATGTTTTAAATGTTTGAAATAAGAAACTAATCTTTTTATTATCTATTTGATCTATTGATCGTATTGATTCCTTATGTTTGCCTATTATTTACCATCACATTCAATCCTCAAGCAAGTAAACAAAATAAAACCATACACAAATTTGTAATTTCCGTTATAATTCATCCTCGTTGAATATCTTTTCAGTATGTGTTATTCACGTAAACATTTGTTAGGGAGATTAACTTCATAATTATCTTGTGTCAACTGGGAATTTATGATTCATATATAAATTTGTAAGGAGGATTAGCTATATAATTACCCTGTATTAACAGTGTGACTACATTTTTATATGTAATTTTACTGAACTGTAAAATAGTTTACAAACATTGGTTAGGTTCAAATACTAGGTATGTAATCTTTGGCAAGTAATTTAAATGTTCTTATTGATAAGTTACCTTATCTTTAAAATGGATATAAGCATAGCATTTCCTCTACCACTTAAGTAAGTCAATAAATACAAATTAGGTGATTCTATGGTCATTGAATTCGTAAGGAATCAACCGTAAAAATCCATTAATGTGGAAAAAACAATTGATAATTTCCTCTAGAAATGATCTGGGGTAATGTAATAAAGAGACATGGTCAAATCTCATTAAAGATTACTGCCTTGGTTTATCTTTTATTTTGTTTTAACATTAAATGTCTGGGAAATCATCCTTTCCTCTCCCTTAATGAGGAGGGGAAGGTGTGTTGCTCTCCTTGAATATATCCCCAGAATAAAGTCCCTGTTTTTGGCCCGGACAGTGTAGAAGTGCGCATGGTGACATCGTGTCTCTATGGTTGTTTTTCTGGTCTTACTTGTACTGGTTCACTTGGTTGTCCATGGGCCCCACATCAAAACTTCAAAAGGAAGCAGAGGAGTTAACCTTCACAAGCCA
This sequence comes from Uropsilus gracilis, assembly GCA_004024945.1. Classification (NCBI taxonomy): domain Eukaryota; kingdom Metazoa; phylum Chordata; class Mammalia; order Eulipotyphla; family Talpidae; genus Uropsilus; species Uropsilus gracilis. The sequence goes on from PVHY01004980.1 coordinate 9,727, forward strand.
CTCGCAGAAGCCTGAACTCATGGGCCGGGCACGGTGGCTCGTGCCTGTAAGCTTCAGCCTATGAAGTGGCCGGGGCTAGGGATCGCAGTTCAAGTCCCGCCTGGGGCCCGTAGCAAGACCTAGTTCCAAAAAATAGCTGGGCATGGTGGCACGCACCTGTAATCCCAGCTACCTGGGAAGCTGAGGCTGGCGATTGATTGAGTCTGTGGTACCCCGGGCAACGAGAGCCTGTGGTTCCACGGGCAAAAATAGCGAGACCTAGTCTCAAGAAAGAAAGAAAAAAAAAAAAAAAAAGCCTGAACTCAGAGAAATTTCTTGACCAACACTGGCAGGAGGCAAAACCCCCAAAACCCGACACCAGAGCCATAAGGAAAAGCAGCAAAGCAATGGAGATGGGATTGGATTGGAGAGGATGGCCTGCAGCAAGAAAACATGGACAGATCACAAACGAATATAACCTGGCCACCCAACGCAAACTTAAGACTGAAAATCTAACAGCAAGGTTCACCTGGACCCAACAATGCAGTCCCTCACCCAGAGAAGAGACACTACCATGGGAAAGAGACTAATGGACTCAGCACAGCTAATAAACAACAGAGAGTGGGGTGTGAGAGAATGGAGGGAACACCAGAGGGAGGAGGGAGGGGGAAAATATATAACAGAGAGATTGTAACCTAAAGAACAAAATAAAATTGTTTATATTAAAAATAAAATATCATTACTATTAATAAATAAAAAGCCATATACTCTCTAGATGTGAAAAAAAATAAATAAATGTCTGGGAAATCAGAATGTTTCTGTACAAATCTGAATTTTTCTTTAGGAGTCATAAAATTAAAATTATTTCAAATGTTCCACTCTGTGAAAAATGATTTTCTTATTAAGTTTCTGTGGAAATAAGGCAAGACGTCTTCAGTCTCTATATAAAATAGAAATACTATTTAGGATACACAAAATATTGTGCACTAATGTCAAAATGATCTTGTTATGTGACTCCTCCCTGAAATCTTTTGTTGTTGGTTATATTTGATTTTGAATTCTTCAGGTTATTTTAGGGTTGTGTTCCTAATATAAGTGGCTTTTAGAGTTAGTGACAGATTGCTGCAGATGGAGAGGCAAATTACTGCCATACTGTTGTTATCTCTTAATTGACCAGTAATAGGGGCTATATCATCATGTTCCTAGACACATGGCTTCTTCTGTGACCAGAATACAGTTAGCATTAACAGCTGTGTCCTTACATAGAAAATGTCCAATTAACTTTTTCCGTTTGATATTAGTCATAAATCTTCTCTACTGTTTGAATACTTTTGTTTCAGTCCTACTCAGCAATATTGGGAGTGGTGGGCAGAAAAGATAACATGAACAACGATGCAGTCTGAACTCTCAGCTAGCATGGATTCTGACACTTCCAAGCACCAGGATTATACCAGTAAGAGTCACCTTCCACTTTACACAGTGGCTCTAGATTTGCAAAACAAATAAAATGTCTATTGGTTCCCCATGCAGTTGTGAAGGAAAGTTGTGGAAATAATTATCTTACAAATGCTCAGTCTTTCCTCTGCCTTTGATGAGAGTCTCATCAATTTCTAGGACTTTATTCCTCAGGTGCACAAGAAAGAACATTTATATCAAATTAGTTAAAATGTCCTTCACTGAGAGTTCTAGGAATATGGTTTCAAATTTCATATTCATGAAATTTTAATCTATTTTTTTCCAAAACAGGACAGCTGTGGCAAAATATTCAGTCAAGCTTCCACGTGGGATTCCTGTCTGAAGTTCGTTTGTCAAATATTCACTTATTATAACATACCTAATAATGTTTGTACTGACAATTAGTAGCTCACAGTGATTTTTATATATCTATCATGCAATATTTATGAAGAAGCAACTGTTGGTCGATACTTTGGTGAAGTTAAAGCTTATTTCTTCTCTGAAATTTTCAGTTTTAAATTCTAAATAAGACTCAATCTGCTGAGTCACTGACATCAAATCATGACAGCATTAAATACTGTATATCAGCTTCATTCAAGAACATGAAAGGTGGTTTGAGTACATTAGCATTTTTTGTTGTTAGAAGCAGTGGCACAATTTAGTAAAATGGATTTGCTTTACAGGTACATTTACTAACCTACCGTGTAAAATAATTTATATTCAATTCTCTACTTCTATTGATTCATCTGGCTCTTTGAAAAGATATGTTATGTCATATATAATATTCATTCGAAAAAATGTCAAGGTAGTCTCTCCAACATTTACTTTTATGATGGATAGTACAAAATAGATTTAATGAACAATTTTCTTGCTAGCACATATATTCCAACACTATATGTTAATTGTTGGGAAAGATAAAATTGATCTCCGATGTTCAACAGCTGTCCTAATAATACCAGATAGATTTCAGAATTACTGTGAATCTGACAATCACAATTTGGTATGAAAGCTTTCCTCTTGAACATAAACAATTTCAAAGAAGAAACAATTTCAAAGAAGATTATCATCATACAAGATGATAATCATCTGGCCATGATGAATTAAAAGCAAAGTGATTCCATCATTATGAATCATGGTCAAATACAGAACAGGAATAAGTCAAGTTACAAATAATAAAATTCTCTCAGTTCTGCTTACCTGTAAATTAGAGCATTACCCCCTGTCACGTCTTCTTTCCCAGGACACAGACTGTAAAATATCTAATCATAGATTTACCTGATTTATGATAACATACATCCTGGAAAGTTTCTAATTCCTTAAACTACTGAAATTGTGCTTTTGCTGAATTATTTCACGGACCTCAAGATGTGATACTTCTTCACTGCAATGCATAAGAAACCTGTCTAACTATAAGTGTGTTTTGATATCATTTGGAACTTTTTATTTGTCCTAGACATTTATATGGCATGAAAACTTTTATCTGTTAGAATAGACAAAATTGTGGGAAAATACTAAATCCAGTAAGGCATCAGTGGTGGGGTGTGCTAGTAAAAGAAACAAGTGTTCACAGTCTATTGATTCACACATTGGTGAAGCTAAAAGTTTGTTCTCCTCCGAAAAATTCAATTAGAAAATATGCAAAACAAGTCTCAAGATAGTCAAAGTCACTGGCATCAACTCCACAGGCAATATTAAAGTTTATAAATCACGTGGTCATAGATCCTCTGTGGGAACAATATGAGAAGGACTTAAAGGAACATAAAGGTACTAAAGATGGAATGAATATTTAAACCCTTTATTCAACATTTGCTATAGCACACATTTTAGAGATCTTCATTGCCTTCACCCTCTAAATCAAATACCAACTCCTTAATGTAAAAACATTATAGACAGTCATAAAATTCTAACCCCGCTTTAAAATAAAAAGATATACACTATACAGAATGTACATAGATACAAACATAATGAAGAATCAACTGTATAGAAGATTGAAAAATCAATCTGGTGATTTGTAGTTAGTGGGGAAAAAACATGAAATAATTAGAGAATTAAAGAAAATTTGCTATTTTTATTTATTTTATAATTCATTCTTAATAATGCTTTGCAAATTTATGATATCAAACACATTAACACTTAATATATGTGTGTCTGTATATATGTGTGTGAATATACACAATGTATATATATAATTTTTCTTCCTTTTTGACATTTAATTAAATATAGTGATTGGCAAGTCATAATTAGCAATGATTCACAAGTCACACTATACAATAAATAACTCAGAATAGCTGTTATACATTTAGTATAAACATTTTCAGTAAAGGAAACAGTATCTTTCTTGAAGTAACACAGGATTTTTGTTAAGGAAGTCAGTCTACTGAACATAGATTTTAATTTGTATATAGTTTTAAAAACGGTTTTTATGGTCAGGTTATATTTCAACTACAAACACTGCAATGAGCTTATATAGTGAAATCAAGTCATAGCAATAGTAATTATTTTGTTCTAGGACTGAAATGTATATATTTTCCTGTCTTATTTTCCATGCAGTATTATCTTTTAAAGAAAATAAAAGTAACTTCTTTCACTCATTATTTCTGCCCATTCCAACTGAAGTATCTCATATGTATAATAATTAAAGAAGTAAAAAGAAAATGTTATAATGTTGCAGATAACAATTGCAGGTTGATTTACTCATTTGTAATTTATTTTCCTGGAGATTTTGCAAAATTGGAAACAGATGATATATATTTTTTGAATGTTTTTTGAGATTTTTCTTTTCTGGAAATACTTTCATCAATTTTCTGAATCTGTGTTTAGCAAGACAATATAGAAAACTAAACAATGCTTCAAAGTAGATTGGGATTTTGCAACTTCTACTACTACCAATGACTAGGAACAACTAAAAGGGAAAAATCTGAACATGAAATATTAGAAGCTTCAAATAGATCAGCTGAATAAACTATGTTATTGATTTTTTAAGCTTTTTTATTATCATTTTGTTCAGTTTATATGGTATTCTGAAACTGTTTTTGCTAATACTATAAAAATTCACTTCAGGGGCATGATAGAAAGTCAGTAATACTTTAAGACTTTTATCATATTAGTAACTTTCTTATGATATTAGAAATTCAATAAAGGACAGAAAAGTCACTGATCCTATGGCTAAATTGCTAATATAATGCAGTACCTACCACTATGACATGAAATATGTGTTTTACTCTGATGCTTTAAAGCTTTCCATTTTTCTTTTTTAGTCCTTTGAGCGACCTTTCTCTTGGTGTATATTTTAACAAATATACAATAATGTCTAAAAGTTCACAGGTAGTAAAACAAGAGGACAATTGATCCTGTTAAAGAGAATAAAAAGGTCACCTAAGAATTGTACTTCTGGGATCATATAGCAGAAAACTTATGCTGCCCTAGAAAACTTCAGAAGACAAAAAAACTAGCAAATCATTAAAAGTTGAGTTACTAGAACTTCATATTTCAGAATCTTGCATTTATGAGTTGAAGTAGAAGTACCTATTAAATACCTATTAATTGAAACTCAGATGGAACTCAAATTATTTTGAGAAATAATTTAAAAGACTGGTATCACAAAGTTAAAGCTCTTAACATGAGCCAAAATCTCTGGAACACATGAACTTTCCTTATTACAGAAACAAATATATATAATAGAGAGAAATCAATCCAGAGTAACAGATTATATTAGTGCCAAGGTACATATAGGTAAAGTGACCTGAACCAATAAGCTTTTTATTTTATTGCATACTTTCAGTAACCACAATTCTCAACTTATAAAGTATCCTATTCATTTATTCATCCATTCATCAAATAAGCACACGTACTGTGTCCCTTTAAACAGTATGATTCACTTTGTTTGACACACAGTGTTCAATAAGGCAAATAAAAGAAATGAAATGTATGAAATATGAATTATTTCAGATAAGGTCTATGAAATCACTGTAAAAGTACAATGGGCATATTATATTAGGTTTCTAATATAATAATATATTAACATTGGATCAGAATGTAAAAACCTGTGGGATATAGCTTATTTTACAAAGAGATTTTAGAAGAAGCATCAAAAGAACATTGAAAACAAAAATAAGACTATTACAGGAAATTAAATTGCCTGACACCTATTGCTCTAGCAAACAGCAGACACAGAAAGCAAAACAACAACAAAAACCTGCACATTGAACATTTATTTACTCATTTATTATTACTTGATGACAACTTTCAGCAAAAAATACAAAACATACTAACTGTAAGGAAAACATAGTAAACTGAAAGTAGATATAACTAATATGCTATATAATATGCTAAGGTTTCTAATGGAAAAAGTAGACAACCTGGAGCAACAGATGGTTAAATATGAGCAAAGAAATAGATCATCTCAAAAAAGGTTGAAAAGATTTTCTAAAAATCAAATATACAATAAGCAAATGAAGCATGTTTTCAATTAATTCATCAGTCAATTGTGTATTGCAGCAAGAAATAATCAGTGAGTTGGAAAAGCAGATATTATAAATATTCTAAAATGAAACACAAAAAGAAAATTGAATGAAAAAGTGAAAAGAATACATGTGGGACTAATAATATGGGAGTTTAATATGTGAGACTCTTTAAAAAAAGCATATGTATAACATCCATGTAATGAAAATATCAAAAGGAGAAAAAAGCAAGAAAGGAACTGAAAAGTTGTATCAAGAAACCATGACTGGATTACTGATAAATTAACATGATGAATTAAAAAAACTTGATGGATTAACATGATAAATTGATGAATTTAAAAATGAATTTGATAATGATGAATTTAAAAAGGAGAGAGTAAAACATATAGGTAACTCAGAATACAGACCAAGCAGGAAAAGTATCAAAGGAGAATGTGAACTTAAATTACAATGTTAAAATTTCTGGAAATAAACTTTTATTTCTTTTCATGGAGGTAACATTAAAATCAACACTTTATAGGTTTCTCATTTCAGCATATATATATATACACCGTTTTATATACATTGTTATACATATGTTTTTTATCTCTCTCTCTTTCTCTCTCTCTCTCTATATATATATATGTATCTTTCCATCCCCAATGTCAAATGTCTAGTCAGCATCCACCACCAAATCTGCCATGTTTTTTATCCATCCCCTAAAATTTTTACCTTCCAGTAAGTACCAATATGATAATATCTTTTGCCATAGTCAAAGGTTTTTTTGCTTCTGTTTTTATTTTGTTTATTTAATGTCTCTCAAATAAAAAAAAAGAAAATATTGTTAAAGCCCCAAACAATAATGTCTTACCAACAGAGAAATAAGAAAATGATACCATACTTCTCAGAAAACATACCTGTGGTAGAAAGTGGTATAAAATATTTAAAATGCAGGGAAAAAATACCACCAGCCTAGAATTCTTTTTAATTTTTTTAAAATTTATTTATATATATTTCACATCATTTCAGTGCCTGGGGGTCACCCACCACCTCCCCTCCCTGCCCACTCCAGCTGGTCCCTACTCTTCCCTTGTGCAGTTTAATTTGGCTGACCATATATTAGTGAAACCATTTGGTTTCTGTCCCTTTCTCTCTGGCTCGTTTCTACTAGAATGATTTCTTCTAGGTACATCCAGGTTTCCATAAATTCATCAAATTTGTCATTATTAGTTGATGAGTAATACTCCATTGTGTATATATACCACATCTTTTTCATTCACTCATCTCTTCTGGGGTATTTGGGTTGTTTCCATGTCCTTGCAATTATAAATAGTGCGCAATAAACATCCGAGCACAGGTGTCCTTTTGTACAAGCATTTGAGGTCTCTTTTGGGTAGATTCCCAAGATGTGCTTTTGAAATTCAAGTCAACACTGATATTCCTGTTATAAAGTAAAAGCATGCTGAACAAAAAGGCATTCATCTGAATGGGCAAAAAATTTTGTTCTCCATACAAGTGATGAGGGTCTGATATAAAAAATCCACAAAGAACTCACACAACTTAACAAAAGCAAAGCAAAAAGACCAGTCCCCCCCAAAAAAAAATGGCGAGAAAAACTAAAAAGACACTTCTGAAAAGAGGAAACACAAATGGCCAAAAGGTATATGAAAAAAGTACTCAACATCACTTATAATCAGGGAAATATATATCAAAAGCACAATAAGATTCCACATCACACCAGTAAGAATAACCCATATCAAAAAATAGGCAACAGCAAGAGCTGGCATGGATAAAGAACACTCTTACACGGCTGGTGAGAAAGCAAAGTAATTCAGCTGCTTTGGAAACCTGTGTGGAGGACTCTCAAGTTAGTGAAAATGGAACTACCATTTGATTCAGTAATTCCACTTGTGTGAATCTACCCAAAGGAAACCAAAACACTAGTTCAAAAAGACACCTGTATACATATATTTATAGTATCACCATTTACAATTGCCAGAATATGGAAACAGCCCAAATGCCCCAGAACAGATGAATGGATCAGAACGTTATGCCATATTTACACAATGGAATACTATTCTGTAATCAAAAAAGACAAATTTGATGTATTTGTAATAATATGGATGGAACTAGAAGTAATCATGCTGATAGAAATAAGTCAGAAAGAAAAAAGAGAAATACTAAATGATTCCACCTATATACAGGATATAGGGAAAGAAAACAAACTAAAGGAAAAGTAAACTTAAAACCAACAAGCTGTCAGCAGAAATAAGCATAGAGCAAGGCAGGGGAAGGTGGTAAAATCAGGGAGGGTTGAGCACAAGAGATTAAGATGATGGCTCTCAGGAACAAGATGTTGGTAAAACTCAGGTATACGATAATGTTAAAAATATAAACATGTGCAATCAAAGAAAAAATAAATTAAATAAAATAAAAATTATATAAAAATTAATAGAATTAAGAAAAATGTTCAACAGACCAGAGAAAGAAGAGAACATGTTTAATAAAGTTATCAAGAATAAGTATCACAAAAACTGAATTAGGATAAATATTCTCAACTATATCAGTGATCAATTGAAATCAGAATTGCCTAAATGAATTCAAAGAGAAAAAAAAAAAGCCCACTATATTTTCTCTATAAAAAAATTACTCTAAATTTAAATACATAGCATATTTCAATTAATGGAATGGTATATGGTAACCACACTATAATACTAATGCAAAAAGGCTTTATCTAAAATTAATTATATTAATGATTAATTATATTAAAATGGTATTAGTTTTATTTTTATTTATCTTTTTTTTTTTTTTTTTTTTTTTTTTTTTTTTTTTTTTTTTTTTTTTTTTTTTTTTTTTTTTTTTTTTTTTTTTTTTTTTTTTTTTTTTTTTTTTTTTTTTTTTTTTTTTTTTTTTTTTTTTTTTTTTTTTTTTTTTTTTTTGAGACTAGGTCTTGCTATTTTTGCCTCTGGAACCGCAGGCTCTCGTTGACCGGGGTAGCACAGACTCGAGCAATCCTCAGTCTCAGCTTCCCAGGTAGCTGGGATCACAGGCACGCACCACCACGCCCAGCTATTGTTTTGGAACTAGGTCTCACTAAGGGCCCCAGGCGGGACTCAAACCATGATCCCTAGTTGCTTCATAGGCTGAAGTTTACAGGCACGAGCCACCGTGCCCAGCTGGTATTAATTTTAGATGAAGTTATATTTCTGGCCCCAGAATGAAAAAAAAATAATAGAAATAATAAAGGGCATTAAATAATAATAGAGGGTTTCATTCTCTAAGAAGATAAAACAATTTAATATATGCATGCTAAATAACAAACGTCAAATATTAGAGGCAAAGTAAAATAAATAAATCCACACTAATATAGGCAACTGATATTTGACAAAGGAGTAAAGAAAATTCAATAAAATAATCTTTTCAACAGATGGTGTTAAAATAAGTATAATAAATGAATCCAGACTGTTCATTTGCCATTATAAAAATTAAATGTATCACATTATAAAGTAACTTTTATACATATAAAATTAACTAAAATGTGTCTAAATAAATAGCTGTAAATTTAATTTTACACACAAAATCGCAAAATCCTAGTTGATAATATAAGAACGGTATATCTCTAACGGTGATAACTTCTGTGATTCTAACCAATTTGCTTCATCAAAAAGACAAAACTAAAGCCACAATAAAGACAAGAGGTTGGCCAGCAGTTGAGAGAGATGAAGAAGAGAAACATTAATGAAACATGAGAAGTCTGAAGACTGTTGTAATAGTTCTGTACAATAACTAACAGTGAATACATTACATTATCAATTCGTGAAAATCTGTAGAATGGTGCAACACAAAAAGTTAACCCTATTGCAAAATATGGAATTTGCTTAATACATAATGTACCAGAATCAACTGGGAAAGTGTGAATATTGAAATTAAGAACCAACCCGCTATATAATATATAGTTGAAGCAGTGTGTTTGTGAGGATGAGAGAAAGGAATCCTAATACTCCCTTATAGGGATGTAAATGAGTGCAGTCATTGTGGAAAATAATATGAAGATGCCTCATAAAGTTAAGAATAGTAATATTATATGATCAATCTATTCCACCCCTTGAGTGTTTATCTGAAGAGTAAGTAGACACTCATTCCAAAGAGATACATGTACCACTATATTCATTGCAGAACTATGTTCAATCACCATGACATGAAAGTATCTTAAATGTGCAAGGGAATGTGACTGGATGAAGAGGCGATATATACACACAAGGGAGTGCTGTTCAGATGTAAATAAAATAATGAAAAATTGAAATTTGTGACATTGATGGACACAGAGTTTATTATGCTAAGTAAGTCAGACAGAGAAAGGGATATCGCATGATAAACAAAACATGACCAAGGAACACAGAACAAACGAACCTATGGGACAAAATAGTGGTAATCAAAGGGAAAAAGGTCAAGAAAGGATTATGTACATTGGATTAAGGAGAACAATTGTCAAATGGTGGATAGAAGCTAGACATGGTACAATCATGATGTAGTAAACTATGTCTAGTAAAAAATTCAACTGACAAATACTAAATTGACAAAAATGCAATGACTTAAAAGTGCAAGGAAACTAGAGGAATCTTTATAAGAAAAGTAATTTCAGTTCATATTTATGTTTTACAAAAACAGAAAAGTAGATAATCTTAAAGGAAAGAAATTTAAGAACATAGGAAAAAAATAATAAGATGAACCACAAACAACGCTAACCACATCTTAAGTTCAAATTTGATACCTTGAAGAAAAAAGAAAGATGTCATTGCTTCAGATCCCATACATATCAAACATAGGTAGTAAGATTATATGATGAGATATATCAATAATTCAATATTTAATCTAAATGGAAAAATTGTTTTATGATTTACTCATTTATTTTAGTCATGTCACAAATTTATCTTTTTTGAGTGCTAAATGGTATGCTAAATGGACAAATTGCTAAAGAAGCCCAAAGTAAGCTATAACTCTAAATAACAAATAATACATTGACTATAAATAAAAGATCCCATAAAATAATCATGTTACCAAAATTTCATAATGAAGAAATATTAATTTTATTCACTTTAATATTTGCTTAATATAGTCATTCAATAAAGTCTTAAGGCAAAATGAAGCCCATGTAGTTTCATTATGAATATCCAGAGGAGGAAATATTTATGCAATTTACACCTTGATTTTATATTTATGGTCTCTTGAACTATGAAAGAATAACTTTTTTTTTAAGTCCAATTTGTAGTAATTTATTTCTCCAGACCTATAAAACTAATATAAAGTTCTAATTTTCTTCTGGCAGTGTTCTCCCTTTGTTTAGGTTGAGGTTATATAAATGTTTACATTGTTTTTTGTTCTATCTATTCCCAAAGAGAGAGTTTTACACTTCAATGAGAGGGAATAATTAAAAATTTAACCCTAAAAATCAGTAAGTACATGGAAGATTATAGTTATCATAAGCAGAATAGGAAGACTTTTTCTAAAGAAAACAAAATTGAAAAAATACCAAAAAATTTTGATATTAACTACATATTTAAAAATTGGCATGTATTAAAAATGCAAAGGAATCAAAAAAATTCAATCATGAATCTCATTTGCAACAAATACACATAAAAACTACTTGTTTCTTTAGAAAATGCAAGGTTTCATATAAATCTGAGGTAAAATTAGCCTATCACAGCAGAAGTCTGTAAATGACACAATTAACAACTTTACAAAAGAGAAAATAATTTAGAATACATCAAAACATGCTCAGCATACTTATGATTAAGATAAGCATGTTAAAAATCTAGTAAAATATCATATACATCAGCTTGATGCTTTCTATAACAAGAGTTGAGAGAGTGTTATTCTCACATATTTTGGTTTGGAATGTTAATTAGTTTACTTTTAATGCTGGATCACTTAATATTGTCTTTTCACATTAAAATAGCATAATCTTTGAGTGTAAAATTTGATTTCTGTGAATTTTGTCTGTATCTGAAAATACGGTCTGGTTAAATACTTTCTTTTCTGTCTTATGACTTTTTATGTGTGCATACATTTAAAATATTGCATATGTTTATGTTATATATAATGCTCATGGACCTTAAAAGATAGTTTAAAGACTTATGTGACAAATCTGAGATACTTTTCCTAGTACTTACTAGTAAATAATATTTACTAAGTAAAATATTTCTAGTACCATTTTAATAAGGTAATGATATTGGAGCAATATTTCTTGAAACATTTTAAAGTATTATAAAATATTTCACAATAAGCTATATTCCTAAATGATTCAAGATGTACTGAAAAGTAAATAAAAACATAATAGCTAAGTATATCTTATGGATAATTTGAATTATCTACAATATAATTGAAATAAAGCATATAAATTGCATCATTAAACTGGGATTAGCAACAACTTCCAGAATCAAAGACAAATTTGAAAATCAGTTCACATCTTGGTCAACAACAACAACAAAACCTTAACTATAAAGTAGTTTTCTAAAAATTTACAAATGAATTTAACCAAATACATGTTTAATTTTCTCAATTGTAACAATTCATCTAATAATTCAAAACACACTTCATGCTGTATGATAGGTTTTAAAATAGTTCCATAAGGTAATGATTGTTTATTATGAATTAATGTACAAATAACCTCATAACTCAAACTGATTGCAGATTTTATTGAAAAAATCACTAGAAATTGCTTATATATCTGTTATGTATATAATGCTAATGCTGCTAAATTCCCATTAAAAATTAGTCCAGAGAATACGAATATTAACTCAACAAAGAGCAACTAGCTTTAAAAGATTGTTGCCATTCATTATTTCCACTGGACACCATCTATATTGGAGGACACCATAGGAAATCCCCAATGGAAATCTGTCTCTGCCTGAGGATCTCAGGGATATAGAGAAACAAATCAAAAGATCCAATAAACCCAAAGCAATAACAAAGTCTAGGAATCTGACTATAGAATCAAGGTTACCAGGAAAGGAAGGAGAGGGCAAAGTGTAGAGGGGGGTCATTGAAATATGGTGAGAACTATGGGTACCTTGGTGGTGGGTGTGGTATGATGATATTCATTTTTAGAGTGGGATACTATTCATCTATATCATATAGTGTGCTATAAACCAATTTTACCTCAATACATTTCATTTTTTAAAAAATATTCAAAAAATCAAAAGTAGTTTTCAAATTTATGTGCACATTACACACTTTAAAGAAAAATATTTAGTTTTACATTTAATTACACTTCATTCCAGATGCATTGAATCAGAATCTACATAGGAATAACTGGGAACAGTATTTAAAAACAAACATAACAACTTCATTGTTCAGTTCAATGTTCAATCAAGTTAGAGTTAATAAATCTTAAATATTTTCCTGTTTTATACAATCCACTGACATTGACATTTTTAAGTTTTTAGTATTTGTTTTCAACATACAATTTTCATAGGAATATATGTTCCCTGGTATTATAGTGCAATATATATATATATATATATATATATATATATATGCATATATATGTGATGCATGTTATTGATTATTTGAGTAATTTAAAGTCAATTGTTCCCACCTATAGCTCAATAACCATTTTATGTTATTAGGCTCCAAAAGAACAAAATTGCAACTGTCACCTCAGTCTTTGTAATGGTTAAGATTAATAGATCTTTCACTCTATATAGGAAAACTACAAGATCAAAATATGTAAAACAAGATCAGGTTTGAGAAGGAGCTGATCATCTACTTCATCTCATGTGTTTTATGTTCAGAGTAAATGCTGTATAAACTAGGTCCTACTGTAAAAAACAAACACTCTCTCACCCCCCTTAAAAAATCTTCTAATCTCCAGTGACAAAATAGAACCTACATTTCTTTGATTCACTTAACTTGGGAACTCCCACTTTTGCACTCAATGAAGCTGCCTTCTCATGTTTATTACAGTTCAAAAACAATCACATACCTTTAATTCTCTACCACCATGTAAAACACTTAATTAAATACTTTAATGTTCCATCATATTTTATGCCAACTCTTTTGCTTCCATCAAATATATTAAATACATGGTTTCTAGTTTTTATGCCATTGCTCCATTTGTCTCTTGTTAATTTCTCTGAGCCTTTGCTTTTTTTTTTCCCACTGTTAAAAATACAATGCTCATAATATTTCAATATGGAACAGGTTAGAAAAAAAAACTGTCCTTTTTGGCTCTCTCCTTTCAAAATTTAGAGTGCAAATCATAATTTATTCAGTTTGTGTTAGCTAATACAACTGTGAAGCTTAGGGATTCCTATGTATATATACTTGGAGAAATATAGACTATGTTGTGAATAAAGGATGAAAAGAAGGGGAAAGGGAGGGAAATAAACAAGGGAACAAATGAAGAAAGGGTGGGGAGAAGGAAGAGAAGAGAATGTGGGAGTATAAGGGAAAAGTAAAGACAAAAGATCATTTGTAAGGCCTTTACTGAATGGCATAAATCTCTTAAGAGGAAGATTTCACTTAAAAAATTTTTATGTGAAAAGACAAGTCCTCAGTATTAATACTTAGGAAATATCTTGTGAAATAGATACTTTGTCTGTAAATCTTCCCTATAATTTAGTTTCCTTCTGATCTAAACAATTCCAATGTACCCATCAAAAAAAAAATTGTTTTCTAATGAATATAAAGAGGAATCCTTATAAAAAAACCAATTTTGCATTGATATCTTTGTGAAGATCAAAATGAACATAAACACACGGAAAGGGGAATTCAACACCAGGAAACACATCAAGTAAATAAATAATAATTTTTGTTTGCAAGTAATAGCAATGCTAACTTCAGTTTACTACATGTCTGGTGATTGCCTCAACACTTGTGTCAGGGTAAACACAACTGAACATCAATTAAAGTGGCAATGACAGATTTTAATCAACAATGTTACTGAAGTAAGGAACAGATCTAATGTGTATTGAACTCCACTTCACATATAGGTGACCTTTGAAGTGCTGGAATCTAGGTATTACAGGACAGATTTGTCAGTTAGTCAAGAAAGTTCATAGGACTCTAACTACAATTTGATGAAGTAGCATCATGTGGCAACCATCAGAATGGGGGAGACACTCAGCATGAATGAGGAGGCATGGAACCCAGTGAGCACATGGGCCTGCAGAAAGGAGGCAGTCTTTTGCACCTTAGGAAACACCAAAATCAAGGAACCTGGAGAATCATGCCACACACATGCTCTAGAAGTTGTTCCTGACATGCTTTGCCTGGCTACCCACTTCAAAGTTACTTCTGGAGATCTGAGCTGCATGGTCTGCTGTGGTTCAGGATCCAGATACTCACTCAGGAAAATGACATTGTTCTGAAAGAAAAGAAAGAAAAAAAAAAAAACAAAAAAACAAAAAACAAGATCAGGGAGCCAACCATGGATCTGTGACTTGCAGTGAGAGAGGAGTGGAGTGACTAGAGTGGAAAAAGGGGAAAAGTAGAATGGACTGGTAGTATATGGGTGCATCACTGATGGGAGGGCCATACCCAAAGGGGACAATAACTATACAAAGATAACTGATGTTGTATGAAAATAAGAATAAAGCAAAGTAAAGAAAAGAAAAAGAAGAAGAGATTATTTGTCACATTAGGGAGAGGGCTATCATCTATGGTTACAGCCAGCGGCTCAAATGACTTCATTAATGTTAATCTTTCTCTGCCTCACAGCTGTTTCCTTCTGATTTGCTTTTCCTTCTAAGCAAAGTGACTCCTCTTGGTGATTCCCTGCATCCCAGGTTTTTCTATTCATTTCAGCAATTTCAGAATAAAAGAGTGTCTGCATTTCTAATCACTGAAGCAGGCATTTCAAGAGTTTGATTCTTCCTGAATCATGTTAGCAGCTAGCTCAGAGCCAAAATACTCTAAATGAGGCAAATGCTGTTTTTGTTGAATCCATGTCACATGATTACTCATGAATCAAGGATTACAATCACTGCACATAAATTGTGTGGACTGAGACTAGGTAAATTGTCCATCATGAAGAAAATATGATCTGTTGTCATATAAAAGGGGGTGGTGGCAAATGTCTTTTAACTAATAGAAAATGTCCACTAAACTGAAAAAGTGCAGCTTATTTTTCTGATTCTTGCATGCACATAGAAAAAACAAAGAATGTCTATTGTCTGTTTGATACTTTGATGATAAGCAGAGAAAAACACCACCTCACACATGAGATTGGCATAAATCTTTTTGAAGAATTATAAATTATTCATATTTTATAAAATCATATTTCAATACATTTAAGGACCACAAATATGTTTTTTTTTTAAAGTGGTGTTCTGTAATTTGTATTCGTACAGCTTTTCATTATTAAACTTAGATTTGAGTAGCTATTAGTCTATAATCTTAACTAATTGGTTTCCCAGACTTGAAAGAAATATGTATAAATGACTAAGAAATCAAAATCCACATGGCATCTGTTGCTCACAGCTAGAGCATTACTCATTCACTTTTATTGCTCGAAATCATTTACATTTGACGTAAGGACAATTAACTACACACATCATGAAAGATAATTACATAATTAAAAATTCTTCACAGTACCAGAACACTTAAAAAAGACTTACTTCAGGAAGATGGTTCATACTGAAGTAATCGGGTGTGGGAGGGTAGATTGTAACAACGTAATAGAAAAGAAAGTTTTTTCAGGTATGAAAATAAATGTGATGTTAGAAATAAAACACTTTTTAATTCAATACCAGTATTTCTGTAAATCTTATCTTCTATTTTTAGAGACTATCTTTGAAGGGAAAAATGGATTCTTGTTGAAATACTAATTGCTGAAGGAATGAGGACAACAAATAAGTTATAGCCATTAATTATATTAGCTAAACTTTGATGCTGGTAGGAAGCTTAGCATTTTCTTGGGAAAGTGACTTGACATTCCAGTTTCCTCTACAATCTAGCTGTCCTGAGACAGTATTTAGAAGAACCTCTGTGTCACTTAGGTGATTATATATAATGTGGTGGGAGGGAACATAATGAAGTAGTGTGTGTAGAGGGGACAACAGATCTAGAAGAAACAAGAGTTTAGGTTTCTGCTTGAAGTCAGGTTGCTTTCTAGTTTATGTAAAATATCCGTTTTTATTGAAAGTCATTAGTGATTCTGTAATATTTGTAACCCATCAGGCATAGTCAAACTCAAATCATATTCACTATAGTCTGCAGTTACTCTCAAAGTATCTTACAAGGAGTGGTGATTATAATCAATTTATTGCTTATGTCTTCTTTAATATTTTTCTCTCCTAATAGCACTCATTTCCTAGAGTTTAACCTTGTAAAATGCTTCACTTTGTTTAGTTTAGTTTGGGTGGGGGAAACTCCATCTATATCTCTATGTATTATTATAACTGTGAAGATATTAAATAACACATCATTATACACGCCTATGATATTTCAAGAAGTTCTCAAGAAATCATTAATCTCACAAAAATATTACTTTTTAGAAAAAAGGTCTGATTTTAATATACTCTCCCCATTTTGCAAAATAGATGGAATAAAATAGTATTCTAAAGCACTTTATTATTACTTAAAACACTTATTGACTCAACATATTAATTATAATAATATGTTCTGAGCTTCAATACTAGAATAAGTATGATTATTTAGAAAATCCTGGTTTCATATTTTTGATAAAGTACATTATGACTAAATTCATTTTTTTCTTAACTGCAAGAATGATTATAACTAAAACATAAAATTGAAAAAAACTATATAGCTGAAAACAGTAATATGGGCTTTTTTCACCAGAAAATTATAGATATTTTTCAAATACATTTACAAAAAAGCCATTAGATTATTATTTATTTATGTTTTACCTTTAATTTGGTTATTAAATTTCTAATTTTCTTGAGAAATAAAATTATTCTTAAAAATTTTAATTGACACTTTAAATTGTATAGAATCATACTATTGAATTTTTCATGCATTCACGAAGGTATGGAGCTGGAATGTTCAGCTTTAATTTAGGGTTACAACATTTGAAAATCTGTAGATAATGGAGTTTTTAAATGTGAAATACAGTGTTGTTTATTAAGTTTTGAAGAAAGAAGAAATCCATTAATTTGGGAATACAGAATCATATGGCAACTTTTGAAGTTCCTTTGTCAGTTCTTAGAAGTAAACACATATGAAATGATGTAGCAATGTTACTATTTGGTATTCACACTAAAAACTTGACAACCTATGTCCACACCAAACCTGTATGATTTTAGCAATGATTATAATAATTATTTTGAATTTCTAAATATTGAAGCAACAAAGGTATCCAAAAATAAGTAGATGAATGAGCAAATAGTGCTACAAATGAACAGTGGGATATTATTTACTGGTGAAATGAAATGTGTTATCAAATGATTAAAATATATGGAAGAACTTTAAATGCATGGTACTAAGCAAGCCAGGATATGATATATATACTATATTATGCTAAGCATATGACACTTTGAAAAAAGAGAAAACTATGGAGATGATAAAAATGAATAGTTACTAGAAGTTTGAGAAGGGGATGAGAAACCGTAGGGAATGTTTTAAAAGATTTCATTTTTTTAGAGCAATCTTATGCTTGAAACAAAATCGACAGGAAAAGTACAGAAATTTTAAATATACTGCCTACTTACACACATAACAGATGATCACTTGTCTTGAGAAAAGCACTCACCAGAATGGTGCAATTTTTTATTTAATCAAAGATGAGCCTATATTGGTACATCATAATATCCAAAGTTCATAGTTTACTTTAAAATTGATTATATAGTCTATTAATCATTATATAGTCTATAAATCATTATATAGTCTATTAATTTCAAACAAACAATATGGATTTCTATCACTTTATAACCAAAGTAAGTGTTTTCGCTGTCCAAAAAGTCCTTTGTGATTACATAGTTATTTCCCTTTCCTACCTACCTATGAACCCTGGAAACCACTGTTATCTTTATTGTCTCCACAATTCTGCTTTTCCCGAATGTCATATATTTGCTATTACACAGTATGTAGCTTTTTCAGACGGACAACTTTGATTTAGCCATTTCCATTTAAGATTCCTCCACATTTTCCCATGGCTTTTAGCGCATTGATCTTTAGTGCTAAATAATATTACATTGTTAGGATGAATAGCAATTTATTCTTCCCCTATAGGACATTTTTAAGTGATATAAATATAGATATTCTAAACACCTCTGTGCAGGTATCTATGTGGATATAAATTCTCAAAAACTTCGGTAAACAACCAGGCAGACCTTCTGAATCACAAGGTAAGAAAATGTGTAATTTTCTAAGAAATTCACACATAGTCTTCCAATGTTGCTGTGAATTTTGTTTTCACACAGGTAAAGTATGAAATTTCCTAATACTTCATATTCTTGCTAGTATTTGCTCATTTTAGGTTTGAGTCATTCTCAGAGATGTGCAGTGTATTTAGGCTGTGATTACATTTCAAGAAATGAGGAAATTTTATATGTATACTTCCCTTTCTGTAGATCTATTTTGCTAAGGAGTTTGTTGATTTTGGTTCATTATCTCAGTCAGATACTTTTTCCTATTGCATTGTGTTATTTGTATAATTTGGATAAATCCTTTATCAGAAGTGATTTTTGAAAATATTTTTCTGAGCTTTTGGCTACTCATTTAACCACTGCAAAAGTGTCTTTCATAGGAATGAATATTTAATTTTCATAAACTCTAACTGAACAATTCTTGCTTTTATAGTTGAATATTTGGTAGTATATCCAAAAAGACTGTCTCCTATGTTATCTTCTAGGTGTTATCTATAATTAGGCCTATGATCCATTTGAGCTTATTTTTGTGAAAGGAATAATTTCTACATTTTACTCATTGCTCTGTATTGTTCAGTTTTTCTAACATCATTCTATGAAGAATTCATCTTTTATTGATACTATTTCCTATGCCAAAGATCAGTTTATTCTATTCATGTGATTCTATATATTCTGTTCTGTTAATTGATCATTTAATACCAATACCATCCTGTCAGTATTATTGGTATTTTATAATGAAACTTCATTTAGGACACATCAGTTCTCCAGCTTAGCTTTTCTCATTTAATATTGTTTGCCTTTATTAAATATAGAAACTTTTTAAAAATAGAAACTTTTAAAAATATATACAAAATAAATTGGTAGGATTTTGACTGAGATTTTATTAACAATAAATTATATATATATATGCCAAATGAAGGTACACATAAATATATATTAACAAACCTGAAAATAGACATTGACAACAAGCACACAGATATAGGGGAACACAATACCCCACTGTCTTCAATGGAGTGAACAACCAGACAGAAAATCAATAAGTAAATAATAACCTTAAATGAGGAATTAGTCCACATGCACTGCTGCATTCAAAAAAAAAAAAAAAGAGCGGTACATTATTGTCATGCACATTGAACATTCTCAAGGATAGACTACTAGTTTACAAAATGATGCTGATAAATTCATGAAAATTGAAACCATATCAACTATCTTTTCTGATTATAGTGGCATCCAATTATAAATCAATTTCAAAAATAAACAGGCAGAAACTCATGTGTGGAGATTCAAATATAATACTAAATGGCAATCAAATTAATGGGAAAATAGAATAAATTAAAATAATGAGATAAAATTAAAGACATACCTTGGTGAGTAAGGCAAAACCTAGATTTTGCCTTCAGATTCAGATCTTGTATTTCTGAATCATTTATACTGTAGTAATCAGTTATATATAAAATAATGAATTAAAGAAAGGATGAAGATAGGAGACCTTGACAATATTATGTTTGTGTAAATATGAACTAGCTTTCAGTGATTTGTTCTTTGATTTTGTTCAGGAAAAGCTTGAATTTCTCCTGATATAGATTCTTAGATTTGTAGCTAAGTACAAATTTCAAATTAGTAATTTTCTACAGTGGTTGCCAATATAAATGGTTGTTGTTTTTAATTCAAATTCCACATTTTTATTTTGGCTATGTGGGAACACTAACTTTTATAATTGTACTGGTAACCTTACTAAAAGGGGCTTTTAGTAAAATCAGATTTCCACATAGAAGTGCTATAATCTGTGAAGACTTTACTATGTCTTCTTTCTCAATCTATCTACCTTTTATTTCTTTTTATGTTCTTATAGCATTAGCAAGGATTTCAACTACAATGTTGAAATGGAGGAGTAAGAAAGGACATTCATGAGTAGTTGCTCTTAGTAGTTTATCTACTATGGACTATGATGTCAGTCCTAAATTTGCTTGTTCTACAAACATTTAGCAAGTTGGGGAAGGTATTCTCTATTCCTAGTTTACTGAGTGTTATAATCATGAATGGGTGTTAAATTTAAGGAAATCCTTTTCTTCCTTTTTATATTGGCATAATCAGTTGATATATATCTATGTATATATATAAATATATATATATAAATATATATATATATTTGCTTGTGGATTTGGTGGATTATGTCAATTGATTTTTGAAAGTTGAACTGCACTTTTTTTTTTTTTTTTTTGAGACTAGTCTTGCTATTTTTTGCCTATGGAACCGCAGACTCACATTGCCAGGGTTACCACAGACTCAAGGAATCCCCAGTCTCAGCTTCCCAGGCAGCTGGGATTACAGGCGCAAGCCACCACACCCAGCTATTTTTGGGGGACTAGGGCTCACTACGTTGCCCTGAGAGGAACTCGAACCATGATCCCTGGCCCCTGCTGCGGCTTCCTACGCTGCCGCTAACAGGCATGTGCCACTATGTCCAACCCCTGAACTGCGCTTGCATTCCCATGATAAATTCTATCAGTCATGATATATGATTTTCTTTTGAATGCTTCTTGGAATAAGATTTTTACATCTATGTTATGAAGCACTTTTCTCTGAAAATTTTTGTCTGACTTGATATTAGAGTAATTATGGGATCGTAGGATGAGTTAGAAAGTAGTCTTTCTGCCTCTATCAAAAAATATTATGCAGGATTGTTATAATTTCTTTATAAAATGTTTAGTAGATTTTGTCAATGAATCCATTAATACCTGGGGCTGTAAATAACAAAAGATAAATTATTCATCTTTCAGATTATGTATTTATTCTTAATTTGAAAGTTGTAGGTTGTAACTTTTAATTAGTTGCTCTATTTTATATAAATAATTAAATTTTTGGACATAAATTTTTTCTAATATTATTTATAATATTAGAAAATAATAGTGCTCTGTGTGTGATGACTCCTCTTTCATTTCTGATAACACTAATCTGTTTTTTCTCTTTTTTCTTAGTTGATAAACTTATTAATTTTGTCATTTTTTTCTCTTCTTGCTCTTTTTCTTTGCTTCATCATTTTCCTATTTTCAATCTTATTGATTTCTGTTATAATTCTAATTATTTTTTTGATTCTGTGTACATTGGGTTTGCTTCATTATTCTATTTCAAATTCGCTAAAATGGAAACTTAAATAACTGATTTGAGATATTTCTTCCTTTCTAATCTTTACATTATATTACATCACATTAGATGTGATGCTACATATTTCCTTATACATATTATTTTTCACTGTATCCTACAAATTTTGTTAGCATGTGTTCTAATGTTCATTTAGTTCAAAAATATTACTGATTCCTTTAAGGATTTCTTCTTTGGTTAAGGTTGTCATTTGAAAATGTGCCATTTAGTCTCCACTTTGAAAATGTTCAGTTCTTTCTGTTGTGTAATTCCAGTTTAGTTGGACTGTGCACTAAGTAGACTATATAATTTGTATTCTTTCAAATGTATCAATCAATCATGAATGATCCAAACTGACACATATTTGATCAGATTAATTTTGAACTAATCTGATCCAATATGTGTCAGTTTGGATCAGTCATGATTTGCAGATGCCCTTGCGAATCATGTGAATTTTGTTGTTATTGGAGGAAATATCTATAAATATTAGTTATATTCAGTTGATAGATGGAGTTAATGTATTTAACTCTGTCCTTTAGATTTTTCTTAGCCTATGAGACAAATTGTCCTTTATGATAGCTACTTTAATGATGGTTATATATATATATATATATATATATATATATCAACATCGTAGCTATAGTACCAAAAAGGAAACTGTATGAAATTACATATTTTAGTTTATAATGTTTTAAACTTGTTAATTAAATATTACAATATTCCAAATTTTATCAAGATATTTTTAAAGAAAATAGGGGTGATATGTGGATACATATGTGGATTCTCTGTACTGTCTAATGAGTTTTTCTATAACCCTGCAACTATTCCAAAAAAGCCTATTGATTTTTAAATGACATTAAAATATAAAAAGAGGAAATGATAGCTGTATTGATTCACATCCTACAGATTTATTTTTCATTTGAACATTGTTAAAGAATCTGCATATAAATTTCCAATTTTAAAAAATCTACATTAGGTGATATATTCATGGTATGCACAATTTTTACTACCCAGATCCTTAATGTTATCTATTTCTAAATATCTGTTTTTATATCATTTTTCTTTTAGAACAACCCTGGTTGGAATATTATTATTACTCACTAAATGACCTTAAAAATATGGTTTAATACTTACGTTTGAATAGTCTATAATTATTTTATTATAATATACTTTCATATACTTCTATCAAAAGGAAAATCCATCATAGAGTCATAAGTCTGAATTATGTTTACTAAATTCTTTATTAAGCATATTTTTATTGTCTTGTGATAGTCTCAGTATAAGCTTGCAAATTTAACATTTTATACATTTCAAATATATTCAATTTTAACAATAAATATCATGAACACCCCTAATAAAAAAGATTAACAGGACGACACAAGAGATATCAAAAATTATCATTAAAACTGATCAATTATCAGAGCCTTGTCAATGACTGACTTTTGTTTTACTTATGACATGACTGACAAGAAGATAGTTTATATCTCTTCAATATGAATAAGTTAGATCTTATCAAAAATCCTAACAAGTTTGATTTTAACAAAAAGATCATCACTTCATATGTTTTTTGTCTGCATTTCTCACCTATCTTTTCAACTATTTTTATTCAATTTCTCATTTCTTTAAGGGGTATTTTATGCAAATTCATACTTGAGATTAGTGAATTTAACAAATAATGTGATATGTTGAGAAATCACTGGGTTATGAATATTAACATATGTCATGAAATTGCATGTATTTTCTTAAGCAAACTTACCATTATAAAGTTGAGAAATGTTTATTAGTTGAACTACTGATATAAGTGTCCCAGATAATTATATAGTCCAAATTTTCTGGGTCATGATATGAATCCCAGTTTTGTTAAAGACTGTGGAACATATGATTTTATATGTATTTTAGGTGAAGAATGATAAGTATGCAATTTAATTCAACTATATGACAAAAAGCTATCTTGGTAGACATGTTTTTTTTTTTAATGCGTTCACTTTAATGTGTAAAAGTAATTCCGTTTTCTTTCATAAGTATTAGTTACTGTTTTTATTTAGCAATACAATTAAAGGACTGAAAATACTTTTATTTTTGTTCTGGCTTTTCTCCATTCCTTGAGCTTGAATCTACTTATTCGTAAATACACAAGGAAAACTTAAGGCGAACAGTGATCCATCCTTGATTAAACATTGTACTTTTACATCAGTGATAAAGAGGGTCCAGGGAAATTAATCCTTTGCCCTAGGAAGTTTATTAAAAATGCTAAATCAGGAACTGATGGCAGTTTAAATAGATTGAAGTAAATCTCTAAGGAAAATCTTCTAAAATTCTGTTAACATAGATTCGATTCAAAAACAGGCAAGTGTAAAGCAAAGAAAAATGCATAGTTATAAAACTGCTGACTATAAATATCAAAGTAAATAAACTAAACCAAAATTTTACTTAATAGACATTATATGTCCAAAAGAATCTATCCGTTACTGAAAGCTTGAATAGTTTTATTAGTTTAAGAAAGCTTAAACATCAGAAATTATCTCTGGGTTTGGCAGGCATTTGTGCAGTCTGACTACTGCGTAACCTACAATTTCTCAGAGTACCTTCCTGTGGTCAAAGCCCACAGCCTCCTGGTGTCTCTGCTTAGGTCAAAACCTGAGAGAAGACATCGCCAGAAAAATCTGCAGAAATAGAATCTAGGCAGAAACTGAAGGTTAAGTTAAAAGTTAGAGCTATTGGGAGAAAACCACCATGGTTTGCCTTGATTAACCTTGACCAGACTGTGATCACAGATCTAGTGGCAGACTCAATAGGAAAAGTACTTGGCAATCAATCTCAGCAAACCCCACAATCTCTACATAAGAGGCCCATCATTTGTAAACTGTGTTCTTGGATCAACATTCTGCACAGACTCTTCAGTTCCAGTCATCTTGATTGATAATGATGCATCTACCAAAACAGTAACAGAAACAGCAGCCAAACCAACACCCAAAACTAATACCCTGTGGGTTGCAATAAAGTAAGACCATCAAAGAAGTCTGGGAGGGAAAACAGTCAAACCATAGGGGTAATCAGAGAGAAGGGAAATGTTATAAGATGAAGGAAAAATATGAAATGATCCCAAGCAGAAATAAAATAATCCCAAATTGATAAAGAGTGCTATAGTTAAAAAGGTACAATAAAGTGTCTCATGAGTAGACTCAGTGAGGCTGAGGCCAAAATCAGAAAGATAGAAAACAGTATAAAGGGTAATGATCTCAAAGACCAACAAAGAGGAAAAGAATGAAGAAATTGTAAGAATCTTATAAGATACTATGTATGAAGAGGAACAATGTTTGCATCATAACTTTTCCTAATAAAAGAAGAGCTAGAGGGGAAGGACCAGAAATCTTACTTGAAGAATAATCATTGAGAAGTTCCCGAAGGTGAGGAAGAAATCACACACCCAGATTCAGGAGAACCAAAGATTTCCAAACAATATAAATGCAAATAGATGTACCTCAAGACACAGCCAATGGTAAAAGTTAAGAAGGATATCCTTA
The DNA here is from genome assembly GCA_004024945.1 of Uropsilus gracilis. NCBI lineage: Eukaryota > Metazoa > Chordata > Mammalia > Eulipotyphla > Talpidae > Uropsilus > Uropsilus gracilis. Next base: position 35,593 of record PVHY01004980.1, read on the forward strand.
AAGCAGTCTGAGTAAAGCAGAGTCCTATGAAAAGGAAACTGTGGTAAGACTATCAGGAAATTGCTTATAGAGCAGCAGTAAAAGGAATACCATATTCAATGTGTTGAAAATGAATATCTTGGAATCCTCTGTCTGACGACTTACACACAGAAACTAAAAAGCAGTAAAGGGTTTTACAGATAAACAAGATTTGAAGGCATTTATCTCTTTTAAATTTTCCCTGCAAGAAAAATTAGACTACTACTAAAAAAGAATGAAATAAGTGATGGAGAGAGGAAGAGAGGGAGAAAAGGTGTGACAAAGAAAGGAAGGAAGGAAGAAAGGAAGGAAGGAAGGAAGGAAGGAAGGAAGGAAGGAAGGAAGGAAGGAAGGAAGGAAGGAAGGAAGGAAGGAAGGAAGGAAGGAAGGAAGGAAGGAAGGAAAGCAGACAGAAATAACTCTAAAAACAGAAAATATTCCACAGGAGGTAAAAATGGAAATAGATGTAAAGCTTCAGTTAACTTGATTATTTATTATGTAATGTAGAAGTTTATGTGTAAATTGCCTAGGCATCTCAGGATGAAAATACCTAAAAGAAATAAAGAAGATAAGAAATGGGATCCACTTACCACATAAGAGCTAACTTTCAAAATATATAACATTCCAGGGAAAAGAGAACAAATGAACAGAGACAAATAACTAATGCGCCCATTAAACAAACAGCAATTTTACAATAAATATATGTCAGTTTTTACTAGATATACATGCTATGATTTTACTAGATATACATGCTATGAATTCACCAATCAAAAGTCACAGTGTCATCAGTTGGGTTATAAAACAAAACATTTTCCCTATTGTCTCGAGATAGTGGTGTATCTGCTTTCCTTTTCATTAACATAGTCAATTCTGAACACAGTAGCCAGAATCTAAATATTTACACCCAAGTTACACCATGTTATTCTTAGCTTAAATTCACCAATGACTTTCAAAGAGAAAATATAAAAAAATGTGGCGTACAAGGTCCTGAAAATGTGGCTTCTTTTCTGAAATCATTTCCTCCATCACTGCAACAGTACATTTTCCTATTCATTGAATTTGCTATTATGTTCCCACTTTAAGGTATTTTGCTTACTCATCTTTGTATCTGGAAGGTGTTTCCATCCTATGCATCTTTGCTCAAATGTCAGCTTAGTCCTCAGTAACTGTATTTACTAAAAAAACATCTTAACTTTCCTATATATCACTGTCTTTCCTATCCTGATTTATTACTGAACACCTAAGATACCATCACCTTTTTCTTTGTTCACCTTCTGTTTCCCCTCAGCAAATATATATTGGGAGCTATTGCTTGTTTTTGTTAACAGCTGTGTCCCAGTACATAGAAAATTGCTTCATTGATATTAAATACTATGTGTTAACTAAATGAAGGAATAAGTAAATGAAAGCATCAAGTTGGATGAAGGTTTTTATCAAAATAAAAAACAATATATTTTAAACACTAGATCTTTTATTAAATAATATATATTTCTAATGATATAATTAGAAAATCATATTATATTAGAACATATAATAATGTTTAGAAGTGTTTATAAAGCATCATACATGTATAAGTTGTTTCTTTTAAATATTCAATAGTGTATGCCTTTTTCTGATTCCTTAGGGTGCTGCGGAGATCCTCAGTCTCAAGTTAAATTTCTATATTCATATAAAGTACTGCCTCAGATGGGACACATTGTAGCCTTTTAATACCAACATTCATCATGCTAAAATATATGCATGGCCTATAACTTCTGTGGAATAGCCTGCAAAGTGGAATAGGAGTGATCCCGAGGCAGAGCTTAAAATAAGCAAATAGGTCAAATGTTCAACTTACCTGCAACATTTTTAATTACTTGGCATATCTTTTTAAATGAATGTTCAGGTCTTATCAAACCATCATGAAACTAAACTTAAATGAGAGGAATACCAGCAGCCCCCTGTGCTTCATCTTTTTTTATGCTCCAAGTAAAATGAATTTTTTGATTTTTTTTTTTTTTTTTTTTTTTAATCCTGAAAACGTCTCTTAAGCGCCTATGGTCTAAATGTGAAGTTCTTTCCTTAAGGAAAAGGTTGGAAGTTTTCATTTTCTGGGAGTAAAATATTACTTTCGCACATGAAAGTTTTGTCTATTTTATTGCTAGAGTTGAAAAAAGAAAAAGTCTCAGAACTTCTTTAATATAGCCCAATTCATCAAACTGATTTTTTCTTGCTCTAGGTTATTTCTCATTGGTATTCCCTTTGGTTGCTAGAAATTTCTAAATTAGTGTTTCATACATCTATGTGGCACACATTATTTAGCTAACTATTACCTTTCATTTGTATTCATTATGTGTGTATATGACTTTATCATTGCTTAGCATTATTATAACCATAAAGAGGTGATTTATATTGCCATAGATGCAAAGATAAAAGTATTTCATTTAAAAATTAGCATCCCTTCTTAATATAATCTGTTAAAAAAACTTCATTAAACATAAAATGTCACTATTTTAGTATTGTATTAGTGTGTTTGCAAGTTTTATAATATCAGTGAGCCTTCTGCATCTTTTTGCTTGGTTGTTTAGATTTTTTAAATTGATCTATCTTTTTAAGCCTAAATTATTTTACTTTGTTGTTGAAAGAAAAATGGAATAGTGATCATGACAAAAAAAATTCATACCTTCATTAAAAACAACTGTATTATTTAAATTTTAAATGCTGCCAAATGCAAGTGGGAATTTAGATTCCAGTAAATTCAGTTCCTAGTGTAGAATTAAAAACAAAATTTTCTTTTTCTTTTTTATATTGGGCTATGGAGATAATTGTTCTAAATTTGATTCTGTTGCAAAATATAAACATGATCTACTTTACATTCACCTTTTTAGATGAAGTAATCATAAGATTCACTTTAAGAGTATTTTCACCTTCTTACTATTTTTCTATGAATACATATGTATATATAGAGAGAACAAAAATGAGAAAACATTGGGAATAATCTCTGAAAATTCACAAATAATAATTTCCCATTAAATGCCATCATTAATTTTTTGAGTTTTGCACTTACTTTATTTTTCAATTTTTTTCTGATGGAATGCCACACACTTTCATGTTTGACAGTAACAAGTCACTACCAATTTTAAATGGCATCCAACTGGATCACAAGCCCATGGGAATCCACAGTCACAATTCCTAAAATGATCTTCCTTTTTTCTTTTTTTTTTAATTTACAAAATTATTTTATTGATTTGTCACATTTATGCATTAATTGATCTCTACTCCCCCCTCTGTATCCCCTTTCCAGTCACTCCATCTCCCATTTTTCTGCGATTGGTTGGTTGGTTAAGTTGATGTTCAGTTGTTCGTTGTTTGGCCATTGGTCTCTTCTGATATCTGGTAATTTTTTAAATTTTAATATGAAAATATTGATTTAATCATGATTATTTAAAGTAACTACACCATATATCATAAAGGTAACTGGTTAATTTCCTCTCTCTTAAATTTTCACTTTTCAATATTTAACTACACCTGCTACTATGCAATGATTCTATTGATGCTTTTATATTTTGAGCAATCACATTCTCTTTTAAATATATTTAAAGCCCAAGACTGAATCCTCAACACCCTACCTCAAAGTCAAGTTTTCAGTAAGTGTGCTTGCTATTAATGCACTTTCATTCTTTTAAAGCAGATAAAGTCATAAGCTAAGTAGCTACATCCATAAAGTTGTTACTCTGAGGGATCTAGTGAGACAGCCTTCTTCATCCATGGTCCAAAAATCAAAATTATTTTTATCAAATTACACAAAGAAGGTCAGACACCTCTGAGGCAGTCAGCGTAGGATATGGTGCCAAGTGAATCTGCAAGCAGAAGTATGGTGCAAGGACTCTGAAATTTCTTCCCCGATTCCTCAACCAAATAAAGAAACTGTAGAGACTTGCACCAATATTCCTACCCCCCAGTAGCCCAGCCACTCGGCAGATACTTCTATAGTTAGCAGCATGACCAAGAAAACATGATGCCAGTATCAGTGGTACCAGTACACCATGGGCAGAGCAAACCCAAAGTAAACTATTGGAAGGAGGAAAATCACAAGTAGTCAAACTGATCCCTCTGAGAGCAATGTCCCTAAGAAAGAAAGGAAGTACACTGAAATCAACAGCACAAGCATAGAAAAATATGACCAGACAGTAAAAAAAATTCAGAACATTATATTTTAAAAAGTTGGAAGATTTAACAGAAAGAAAAGGAAAGAATGAGATGACAAAGTCATCAATGAATTAGGAAATGAATTCTTTCAAAAAAATCAGTGTAAGCTAGCAGACCAATAAAAGAAATAAAAAGTTCAGAGAAAAGATATGAGGACAGAATAGAAGCAATGGAAAAACAAATTAGCACTCTTAGGGATACTGAGCTAAACAGGAAAGTAAGCAGAAAAGGAAAGAAACCTGCAGAGAAAAAAAATGAATAAATATACAGAGAAATATCTGACAACACGAGGAAAGGAAACATAACAGTCATAGGGATCCTGGAAGAAGAGAAAGACAAAGGAGCTGAAAAAATATTTGAAGAAATAATCAAAGAGAATTTCCCAAATTTAGAGAAAGAAATGAAAACAAACATATAGGAAAGAAATGAAAACACACACAAAAAAGAGAGAGACTATATTGAAAAGAAAACCACAGCAAGATATATAATTTAAAACTCCCCAAATCCAGGAAAAAGGAAATATAATGAAGCTAACAAGAAACAGATAACCTATAAAAGAAAACATGCTAGACTCACATCCAACTTCTCAGAAGAGACATTCAGAGCAAAAAATAAAATAATGTACTGAGATATTTAGGAAACTCCAAGACAAAAAATTGTCAGGCTAGTATACTTTAACCTGTATAGCTCTCCTTTATCAGAGGAAAATATGAACCTTCTCTGAATAACACAATCTTCAAAATTTTGACATTAATAAAACCCATCTTCAAGAAATATTACAGGAAGCCTTAAAATGTAATCAATGGACGAACTAAAGGGAAAACATAAGAATAGAACCAAAAAGAAAATTAAAAATGAAAAAAACGATGAGTACAGACTTACATATATCAATTATCACCTAAATGAAATGGACTTAAATCACCAATAAAAAGACAGAGTAAAGGAGTGAATTAAAAAACAGAATCTAATCTTTGCTGTCTCCAGGAAATGCACCTAGCTGCTAAAGAGAGATATCGATTCAAAGTAAAGGGTTAGAAAAGAATCCTGCAAGCAAATGGGTCCCCAAAAAGACAGGTAGAGCCATACTTATATCAGATAAAATATACTTCAAACTAAAAATGGTGACAAGAGACAAAAATGGTCACTATATAATGACGAAGGGGAAAATACACCATGAAAGACATAACACCCACCAGTATATATGCATTGAATGAAGGAGCACCAAAATACATTAGATGACTGTTAAAGCATCTTTTTAAAAAAGTCAGTAAAGAAAATACCTATGTAGTAGACTTCAACACCCTACTCTCACCAAGGGACATTTCAACAAGACAAAAAATAAAGAGGACAGAGTAAGTCTAAATAAATACCTAGACCAAGTGGACGTAATAGACAATTATAGGATGCTACACCCAATTAAAAGGAATACACATATTTCTCAAGTGTACGTCATTCTCCAGGATGGAACATGTATTGAGCCACAGAATTAGCATTAACAAGTTAACAAAGGTGAAATTATGCCATTGATTTTCTCTGACCATAAAGGCATCAAATTAGTAATCAATTATATAGAGAAAGAAAGGAAACCTCCTCTCTGGTGAAGGCTATACCCCTTATTAATGGAAAACCACTGGATTATCAAGAAAGTCAAGGGAAAAAAGGACAAATACTTTGACATGAACAATAATGAGGACACAGCCTTCCAGAATATATGGGACGATGCAAAAGCAGTAATAAGAAGAAAGTATATAACATCACAGTCTCATACCAAGAGACAGGAAAAACCCAAAGAAACAAGCTAATCTCACTTCTGAAAGAGCTAGAACCAACAGTAGTAGAATCATCCAAATACTAAAAATTCAAACAGAAATAAATGAAATAGAAAGAAAAAAGACCAGTCAAAAGTCAATGAAACAGAAAACAGGTTCTTTGAAAAAAAAATTAAAAATAGACATACACCTAGCTAGGCTCACAAAAAAAAAAAAAAAAAAAAAAAAAAAAAAAAAAAAAAAAAAAAAAAAAAAAAAAAAAAAAAAAAAAAAAAAAAAAAAAAAAAAAAAAAAAAAAAAAAAAAAAAAAAAAAAAAAAAAAAAAAAAAAAAAAAAAAAAAAAAAAAAAAAAAAAAAAAAAAAAAAAAGGAAAGTAAGAAAATTCAAATACACAGGATCATAAATGGAAAGAAGAAATTACAATGGACAAGGCAGAAATACAGATGAACATTTATATGCAAAGAATTTCAACAACCATGCTGAGATGGACAAATATTTAGAAGTATACAACCATCCAAAACTGTATAAAGAAGAAATACAAAACCTGAATAAACCAATCAGTAACAGTTAAATTAAAAAGAAGTGATTAGAATCCTCCCCAAAAACAAAAGACCCAAACCAGATGACTTCACAGATGAGTTCCACAAGACATTCAAAGATGAGCTTGTACCCATTCTACAGAATTGCTCCCCCCAAATTGAAGGAAATACATCTTCAAAGCCAACATCATACTAATACCAAAAACAATGACAATATAAAGAAAGACACTAAAAACAAATCTCCTTTATGAAGATTCAAAAATCTTCAACAAAATCCTAGCAAAGAAAATGAATAACACATCAGTCCATGGCTATACCACCCTGAATGCGCCCTATCCCTTTTGATCTTCGAAGCTAAGCAGGGTTGGGCCTGGTTAGTACTTGGATGGGAGACACTAAACAATGCATCATAAAGATAATACACCATGATCAAGTGGAATTTATTACAGGGAATAAAAGGCTGTTTCAAAACTTTAAAATTAATATAATTAAACACACCAATAAAAGGAAAAATACACACCATATGATCATATCAATAAATGCTAAAAAAACATGAGAAAGTTCAAAATCCATTTCTGATGATGTTCCTTGAAAATAATGGGATAGAGGGAAGTTTCCTAAACGTATTAAAAGCAATACATGAGTATTATAGTTTGATAGCATCAAGATTTCGTGTCAGTGAAATAAACTTTAGAATTTTTTGTAGACTTTTAAATTCAGAGGTGGAATAATTGAAACAAAAAATGAAGATATATCAGAAGCTAGTTTCAAGAGATGATACATTTAGAAAAACACATTTAAAAAAAATCTTTAAAGCATTCAGGACTACAGAACTATTTTAGCATCAGATAGCTAAATCGTTTTAGTCTTCCTAAAATATAGCTGAAGCAATTTACCCGAATAAACAGAAATTTGATCATGTAGAATGTCAAAGATGTTTGACCATAAAACACATTGAAACAGGTGGGTGGAATGGGTTTGCTGGAAGAGACAAGATAGGTAGGTTTCTTATGGAAATAAAACCCAGTAAATGTAGACTAAGGAAATTAAGTAAGAAAATGGCGCTAAATGGAAGAACAGCAGATTTATCTCTTATGGAACTAGATTCAAAGAGACATTACAAGATGATTTAATTATTTCAAATTGTGCAAGCTCTACCAATCCTTACAGACTAGGTTTGAAGCAGAACACCATTCTTTCTGATATGTGATTTTAAAAGTCTGACTGCTCTGGGAACAAATACTTAGTTTATTTATGTAAGAATTCCCTGAAATATGTTAATCTTCTATTGGTCCATAAAATATATCAAATTAGTGCTTCATAAAGCTGACACAACTTAAATTATTCAAATTTTGAAAAAAAATCCATCATTTGTAGATTTATTGTGAAAAAAAACATTTACAGAATCTCTTAAAAAGAAGGGAGGAAACTGACTAGGCAAGCTATGGACAGAGCAAAAATAGAAAATTTCAGTTTAAAAAGAAGGTCATGGTATAAAGGATGAAATCACTAGGAGTTAACAAGGCCTCAAGAAATTTTATGCGTTAACAGATTGCCTAAATTTAGTTCTTTTATCATTCTAATTGTTTTACCCTCTTGAAAATTCATTATTATTAAGATTTATATTTAAATCTTATCAGATTTTTAGTCACTGTCTACTTTATCTTCATCCAAAAGACCAAAATGTCCTTGAAATTCTATTCAAGGTTAAATGCATTTTGAAAATATATTAGCATTAATTTTTGTACTGCCTAAAATCATCTATATATGGACATATAGATATAGATATATGGTCTTACATTCATGTCACAGTTTCTGAAAAATGATTTTATAGGAATCTTGTCTAACAGCTTTAAAAAGATAGAATCAGGTCATAGAATGTAGAATTTCATTGTTTGAAGTGAGAATTTCTTCCGTAGATTAATTTTAGCTCTTTTTAAAAGATATTTTACTTCTACTGAAATAAATTTATTTTCCTAATACATTTAGGAAATTAGTGTGCTATTCTTTGTATTTTAGTTCAATGGCCAGGTTGATCTACTATACTAATTGGGTTTTGTCAATCTTATTTAAAAAATTATATTGAGTTAAATCATACATACCTAGGGATTAAAATGATTTCTTCCATGGTGTTAATAAAAAGAAGCCAGCATTGCTTTTTATATGGTCACTGATGTTTATTTATTTTTCTTTTTTTAGAGATAGTATATAGTATATTATAATATTAAGTAATTGACATTTCCATCTATGAACATATCAACTCTCCATATTTTAGTATTCTTATCATTTTGTAATTTTAATAGAATTGCATTTTTTGAATCTATAGATTAATTTAGAGGAAATAGATATGTTAATGATACAAGAATTTCCTATCCAAAAACATGAATAGTTTTAAATTTAATTCCCAAAGATACACTATATATTTTGTTACACATAATATTAATGCCATATATTTTGTCACTATTATTAACTTTTTAATGTAGACTGATTTTCTCGTTTTTAGTTGAGGTATTTAGATTTATTTATTTTTATTGGTGTTTTTATTTATTTTATTGAATTTATTTTGTCTTGATTGCACATATATATATATATATACACACATACATATATGCATACATACCACATCATTGTCTACCCGGAGGCTCTCCCACCACCATCACCCACAAGCCATGATTATCTCTTATGCCCTCCCTTCCCCCACTCTTACTCCCCTCCTCCCTCCTGCCTTTTGTCTCAATTTCACTGGTCATTTTATATTTTTTCTTGTTTGTTTTCCCTGTGCCCTTATATAAGTGATACCATTCTGTATTTCTCTTTTTCTTTCTGGTTTATTTCTGCTGACATGATTCCTTCCAGCTCTAACCATGTTGCTGCAAATTACATAAATTTGTCTTCTTTGATTGATGTGGGGAAAAAAAGAACACTCTCACACTGCTGGTGGGAGTGCAAACTAGTCCAGCCACTATGGAAGGCTATATGGAGGACGCTCAAACAACTGAAAGTGGAACTACCATTTGACCGAGCAATCTCACTACTAGGAATCTAATCAAAGGACACAAAAACACTAGTTAAAAAAAGATAAATGCACCCAGATGTTTATCGCAGCAGTATTCACAATTGCCAGGGTATGGAAACAACTCAAATGAAGAATGGCTGAAAAAGATGTGGTATATCTTCACAATGGAATATTATCCATCTTTTATTTTTTAATTGAGGTAACATTGATTTACAAAATTATATATGATTTAATGGAATAGATTCAAATTTTTTAAGATTATATATATATATATATATATATATATATATATATATACCATATACCATGCCACATCCATTATTAAGTACATATGATCAGGCTCCATAATCATACTTTCTGATGATATCATTTTGTTACTTTTCTCAACTCATATAGTTAGTAATCTAGTCAGAACTTTATCATATGACTTGTTGAGCATACAATACTCTTTATCTTCTTAAAATGGGAACTGAGTATTTTTAAAAGTTTGCAATTCTCTGATTTCACAAAACACTATAGCTATCTCTTCTATTTCTATTGATTCTTTAATTTAATCTTGAAGTACTTTTGGTTTTCCAGATATATGGTAAGACAACTTAGTTTCAAGTATGAAGCGTCCATGCCCTGACGCAACCTTATATTGAGATTTTGAGTCTCGCTTTTCAAAGAAACCAAAAAAAGTCATTAGAATTAAAAAGTACCTAGAGAAATTAAAGCAGGAATTAATAAAAAATACTTATATTTATAAGTTGTACTGAGAACATTCATAGGTCTTAGTATTTTAAAATATGTATTTATAACTAGTACAATTTAATCTCAAGTTGAAAATTTGAAAATTTGAGATTATGAGATCAACATATATCAAGTTTCTATGCTTTTCTGTATATATTAAATGATATTTAACCTCAATGCATCAATATAATTATTATATGTCTCTGTTTATTTTCCACAGGTATAAAAAGTATATGTGCATTTTTCTTTCCATCAATGTAAATTTATGGCTCTACACAATTAAAATGTTCTCTACCAATAAATAGCTGGTCAACCAATTTGCAGACACATCAAGCAAACTTGATATAATAAGCTGACAGATGTCAAAGACAATATTTAGATAAAAAATTCCGAATCATAATGATTGTTTTGTCAGTTAAGACTCCATCAAAATTACTTTTACAAAGAAAAATAATTATATGAATCATTCTTAGGAAAAATTTAATTTTGAAACTAAATATTCTCATTAATTTTTAGTAGTGAAAATGACTTCCAGGAAAATATATAAGGACCCTAATAAAAAGGGAAAGTCATAGCCTTGTTTAGTTAAATAGGCTATTGCTAATAAAATTTTCTACCAATGTCTTCTTAATGGAAATTTGTCTTGTGAACTGAGCATCTATAGAGGAAAAATAAGAGGTTATAGAGCCTGACTTATAATAGATGATTTTACTCCCTTTTACTTTCAGGAGAAAACAGAACCTTTAAATATAAACCATTTTTTTAAAAGGACTCTCAGTACCTTAGAAATATATTCACATACTTAACTTCTTTGCTTTTAATTTATTTTTCCTAACTCTCCTTGCTGTGTATTTTGAATCCCATTTCCTCTTTCTGCATCTGGAATTTAATCATTCTCCTCTTTTCTCCATTTAATCTACATAATTAAGAACATAAACAAAACGAAAAATAAGGCAAAACAAACATCAGAATGCTTAATCTCTTAATATTTTTATTGCCTTTCTTTCATTCTGTCACAACCTAAGTCTCCCATGGGGCTAGAAAGTACAGGTGATCAATAGTGGTGTTTGTAATGAACAAATAAGTGCTTTCCCTTAAGGTAATCTGTTTATCTTAGTCATTTCCTACATAAGAGTTTGGAATAAGTTAAGCACACTAAATGGAAAATCTACCACACCCAAAACACATCATCTTTGCTGGGGTTCTAAAATATTAATAAATGAATTATTAACATATTAAGCAAATATAATCAAGTGGAAACAAAACAGCCTATATGAAGAGAAAATTTTACCATTTGTCCTATATTATTGTCTTTTTGTTAGCAATTCTAATTCACCAATGTTCAGTTATTCATGTTTCTTTCAACAGTTGACACTAGAATAGGAATAGGTAACTAAAAACATCAGTACATACACAAAACAGAGAATCATACCTTTTGTTGTTGGAACTAAATTGTCAATATAAAAAAGGAGTAACCCAATTGAAGATATTATATAAATAATATTTAAAGCATATATTGCAGCATAGCATCATATTTCTAAGTGTGATTTATATCTTTGTTTTAACATAAAATAATAGAGAAATAAATTAATTTGGAAGAGCTTTGCCAATTTTGCATGACTATATTACTACCTCCCAAATCAAATACAAGATTTTCTATTACCCTATAAATTTCCCTCATGTATTTTCTAATCAATTTCCTCTCTCTATCCTTAAATTAAAGTGTTTTGTTTCCAATACTATTGATAGATTTTGTAGATTTTGGCTGTTCTCATACTTGATAAGTATAATTACATAGTTTATAGGATTTTTTTTTTTTTGGTGTGTGTGTTAGACTATTTTAAATCAATGTAAAGAGTTTGAGATTCAGTCATGAATAATATTACTACGAATTAATAAACAGTTGTTATCATTAATATTATTGCTATTTCATTTCCTTAATAGTAGTCTATTATATGAAAATATTACAATATCTTGATTGATAAACCTCAGTTCTTTCCAGTTCTGCCTCTCATGAATAAATCACAGTTAATATTCTTATATGACTCCTCTTGTGGGAAATATGTTTTTGTTGGTGGTGGTAGTAGTAAATATCTAGTGCATATTCCTTCATTATAGTATTGCTATATATTTCTTTTAACTAGAAATTATCATACATGTTTGTGAAGAGGCTATATTAATTTATATACCCATTGTCAGTATATGAAAGTACTAGCTGCTTCATTTCATTTCCATACTGACATTTGTTAATGACATTGATTTTTAAAAATTAGACAAGCCAATGGGTAGAAGATATTTTTAAAACTATGCTTAATTTTTCCTCTTGGTGTTACCTTATGAAAGTTAATTAAAATTTTTGGCCATTTTAACTAAGTTGCCTCTTTCTTATTTATTTTTAGCTCTCTATATATGGAATTAAATATATGTATACATATTATATATAAAACATATATAATATACAGAGTTATATATATTCTAGATTCTAGAATTATCTGGATAATATATCTAGAATATATATTCTAGATAAACATTTTTGACATATACATATTTTTCCAATTTTTATCTTTAATATTGATTCAATAAATTTTTCTTTTATGGAATAAAATTTTAAATTTTGATAGATTCATTTTTCCTCTTATAGTAAATGCAAAAGCATCCTCTTTGAAAAAATATTTGTCTATGTTAAGTTTCTATAGATACATTAAGAAAATATTTTTCTAGATGATTATGGTTCAGGGCATGATGGCATTGTCTACAGATAAATTTTTGTATTAGGAGAGTGTTTCAAGCTGTTTCATTTCAATATAGACATCTAATTTCCAGAGCTTTTTATTTCAAGATATTTTTATTGTATTGATTTTGTACTTCAATTGAAAATAATTTGCCCCTAAAAATGTGACTCTAGACAAACCAGGCATGCTGAGAAAACATGGCAGAACAAGCTGTATCAGGAAGATGTTTCTTTCCATGCATTGAGGATGCAGTTAAGTATCCTCACACAATTCACATCAGCTGATCACTAGAGGCAGCATGATTATACATATACCCATTTTAACAATGGTGGAGAAAAAAAAAGACCATTATGTTCAGAAGTGGGATGATGGAGTCCCAAACAGGAATAATGGAGTACAGAATTATGGGAGACCATGCTGGAATAGGTATGAGGTAGGGAAGGGTACCTTTTGAAGGGGACACACATTTTTAGAATTACTGAATTATAAGGTGCTGTATTTGGGTGGATACAAGTCATCCAATACCCCTGCCCACCCTCCCAAAGTTGAAGGCAATAGTTAGATATGAATACCTGTGAATTCTCAAAATCTGTTGTGTGTAACAGAAGATTTTATCCCACCTTTATAGGTAAGCAAATAAATTCATCCCCAGTACACTTAACGTCAATGCTATAAGCTCCAATCCACAGTTCCACCAGCAGAATATTCAGCTACAGCAGCAGCAAGAACTAGCAGTGGAATTCCAAATCTTTGGGGACTCAAATACTTGGAAGTCCTGCAAAGAGTTGAGGAGGACCCATACTCCGCTCCCTCCTGAAGCTGCAAGTTGTGATTAAATATTGTATCATTGTAAATTTTTATAACCTACTGTGGCAGGCAAAGCAACCCCACCCTACTCCCCTCACTCCCAACTCCCAGCTCTCAGGGAATTTATTCCCAAAGTACCAAGTCTCAAATTCAACTAACTACAAAACCTGTCTTTCTACCCCATCAGCGACTATATTTCTATAGAAAAGAAAACTCAACCTGCCTATTTACTCCAAGAACACTGAATGCTGGATGGGCAAGAAGATGGCATATTACGGGGAACAAGTAGCTAGTTTAGGGATCCCAAAGGCACATTCCTCACCCCTACCTGAATTCCTGGGCTTCCTTGAAGAAGACACTACAACAGTAAAGGCACACTTGTTCCCAAAATATCAAAGATTATTAGGCATATATTGAGGTGATACCATGGTTCTCTGATGACTGGATTCATAGCCCCAAAAGGTAACAGGAACTTCCCTGTTAGGACTTGACAGGCAAAATAATTGTACAACTAATAGGTAGCTTCTGGTGTTTGCCTATGACCCAACACCCTGGCCTGTGCCCAAAAATTGGGGGAAATGCAATACCACTTAAACATACTTGTGCCAAGACTAGGTTGTGACTAAAGAGTCCGTTGAAGTTTGGAACGTCTGAGAGAGTACCACCAGTGGTCTGCCTTGACCATCTCAGCCAAATGGAATTGCAGATGATTTCCTTGACTTATGTAACTTCAGTACCAAGGGAATCTTTATCCTTAGCAGTCTATTGCAACCATCTTCACAGCCTCACATCTCTAATAGTCACACTGGAGGACAGACTCTGGGATCACCATGCCATGTTGACTTTTCACTCAACTTTCCTGATTGATGACAAGTTTTCACACATGAAAATACCACCATTCCAATACCCCAGATCAATAATTGCAACCTAATAATTGCAATTCTGTCACAGCAGGACTGGGAAATAAGGCATCTGCATTAATCTATCAAATTCATCACAGAGCAGCAAACAGAATGAAAAGGCACAGGAATTCAGCTTAATCATTGCAGCAAGGCAAAACCTAAGGAAAATACCTAGTGTGATGGGATGAACCAAACTGCTAGGAGCTATCAAAGCAACATTCCTAACTATCTTGACTGAAACTAGGATAACAGTGGATAAAAATTTTGAAATATAGCATGAATTGAGAAAATATTAAAAATCTCCAAATAAGTCAAATAAGATAAAAAGAATGTAGTAGTTGAACTTAAGAATGCAATAGAGGGTTTCACCAGTAAGTTCAAATAAGGCAAGGAATTAATCAGCAAGATAGAACATAAGGTGCTGGATATCATCCAAAGGACCAGTAAAGAGAAAAGAATTTTTCAAATATTGAATACAAAATGAACTACAACCCAGAATCATCTACTCAGGTTAAGGACTATGCTACAATTGAAAGGACAGACATGATTCCACAGAAAATCAACAGTTGGGGTATTCATCTCTTTGAACTCAACCTTCTATGACATATTAAAGGGACTTCTTGAAAATTAAAAAAAAAAAAAACTTTATGTAGAAGTTTTTCCATATATAATAAGCTAGTGCATTGGTAGGGATTGAATTTACAAACAGTATAAAGGATACTGCTATCTTAATAATATAGAATCTTCCAATTTGATGCCATTATGATTTTTTCATTTTCAAATTTTTAAAATACCTAATCACTTAATATTTTAATATTTCAATGATACCCTTCTCACTTTATCTATGATAATCAGTAATATTCATATCATTGTTTTTTTTCTAAAACATTTTTCCTTATGGCACCATTTAATATTTGTCCCTCTCATGACTTATCACTAGCTAAACATTTCAAAGTATCTTATCTCTTCAGTAAAACTGTTTGGAATTCTTTAATTTATCAGTTTAATTCTTCATCATTTTTCATAAATTTATATTTTTAAGTTTTTTTAATTAAATCATAATGCAAATATATTAGCCGTAGTTATACAATAATTGTTTGCATATATTGCGAAACAGTCACCACAAGAAATATATTTATCATTCATCAGCACAAATAGACCAATTCTTTTTTATTTTCTTTTCCAAAAATTTTTAAAATCTGCTCTAAGCAAATTTCAACTATGGCATGTGGTATTTAAAATCACTATGCTGTACATTACATTCCAATAACTTATTCATTTTATTTTATTTTCAAGGTAACATTGGTCTATAAAACAATATATTTTAGAAAGATAGTTTCATAGGTTTCAAATGTATCTTATCACATCATTGATCATCATCAGTGATTAATAGTCTTCTACCACAGTTCATTGGATCCTCCACCCCTTTTATTTCCACTGTTCTGGCACCCTCTCAGGCAATTTTGATATTATCTGTTCCTTTGCTTTGTTTTTAAATATGTCAATATTCCACATAAGAGTGAATCCGTCTATTAACTGTATTTCTTTTTCTGACTCTTCACTTAGCACAATTTTCTCAAGTTCTTTTCATGTTGTTGTAAACGTCAAAATTTCTTATAGTTGAAATTACCTAAGACCTTGATATAGTTGTTTTCACTGTTTTAGTATGGGTTATTTTCTTAGGGGTGAGGTTAATTTCATTGTAGCTTTGACTTGCATTTCCTTGATAAGTGATTATGATCTTTTGTCATATGTCCTGTTGACCATCTAAATGATTTTGTTGGAGAAGTAGTGTACATTTACTTCTTCTGTGTATATTTGATCAGATTTTGTTGTTTTTATTGAGTTGTGTAAATCCTGTATATATCTTGGATATCCTTACCCTTGTCTGGGGATATGGATGTGTGATATGAAAATGCTTTCTCCTACTTAGATACATGTCTTTTGTTTTTGTTATTTTTCACTGTATATATATATATATATATATATATATATACATACATACATACATACATACATACATACATATATACATACATACATGCATACATATATATATGTATATATATATATACACACACACACACACACACACACAGTGGGGCACGCCACCCACGCCCAGTAACTTTTTTTTTTTTTGGAACTAGGTCTTGCTACGGGTCCCAGGCGGGACTCAAACTGCAATCTCTAGCCCCAGCCGCTTCATAGTCTGAAACTTACAGGCACGAGCAACCGTGCCCGGCCCAATTTTTTTCAATGCAATTTGTTGGAGTGAATTTTCTTTTCCATTGAATACTCTTAGTTCCTTTGTCGTAAATTAACTTTCCATATATGAATACATACTTTAGTTTTAGAAAGTTCTTAGTCATTTTCTTTTCAAGTATTTATCCTTTCATATTTTCTTCCTTCTTGTAATTTAGAGTATGGTGTGTTAAAGTTTAGTATATTGCTCCAAAGATTTTTGACCTCTGGATTGCACTTAGAACTCTTTTATTCTCTTGCTTGTAGATATATATTATTTCCTATCTTCAAGGTCACCCATTTTTCTTCAACTAGCTCTTGTCTGAGTCATATTTTTCATTTCTAGAATTCCATGAAGGTAATTTATTTGGTGTTCATAACTCTCCTGAAGTTTACAGTTGTGTACCTGTTCTCACTTGTGAAGAAACTTGAAGAAACCTTAGGCTTCTTAAAATTGCTGTTACTTGTATGTGTGTGTATCTTCATCTTTGTATGGTAGATTTTATGATTAATTTTTTAAAACCATGATTTTGCTGATTTTCCATGTTCTTATGCTTACTTTATGTATGCCATGTCTTAATTCAATAGTTAAAAACTATTAACTAAAGAATAATAAAAACAAACATAACAATTTATATACCTGCATTTATTAGATGTATAAACACAGATATATATATATATACATATATATATTCTACATATGTATTTATTAGGTGTATAAACACAGAAAGATATATATATATATATCCTACATATATAACATAGAATGGAAGTATGTTAAATTTACCTTAGTTCTTTATTCTACTTAGCCACTTGTAGACATCAACATTTTTATCAACACATTGAAAATATGATCTACCAATAATTAAAAGCAATATATGATTTTTATAAATATAAAACATACACAAACATTCTATGCATAGAATTTAAGCATATATATATATATGTTTTGTTAGTGAACTTTCTGCAAAGAAGAATTTATTAATTCTTACAACTTAGAGAAGTAATTATTTAAGGCACGATAAAAAATAATTTTAGATAGACTTTATAAAATAAAATCAAATTGACTTTTCTCACTATAATATAGACATGTACAAAATTGCTTTTGGCAATTTTTGCAGAACAAATCATACATTAGGTTTATTTAATTAAGCATGGCCAATGTCTTCCAAGATAATTTAGTAAAGTTATTATATTAAATGAAAATATGTTTATATCTACTCTGCCCTACTTTTCCCAAGGTTTACAGCCCACATCAAAAAATTACATTAAATCATTAAAGAATATTATTCTTAATAGAATACCAATATCATTGTGAATTAATAAGATCAGTAAAATATTTCTATATTTTAAATATTTTTCAAAGAAACCAGTAATTTTGACCGTAAGCATAGCTTTCACTCAATATACAATGGAAAGATGACATTCTGAGATACAGGTTCAACTGGAGTAAAAAATATACATACGAGCATTTGGACTGAGCTCTAGCTCCCAATGATTTTCAGCTGGTATATTTACTTCAGAAGCAGGAACACAGGAAAATTTGAACGGAAAATGATTGACAAATGGCAATAGGAGTTTTAATAGTGCTTTATACATGTTCAACTCTTGTTAATGCTTCTTCCTAAGAAGTATGTGCAATGTGATGGAGGGAGGGGCACTGTATGTTCTTTGTATACAGTGACAGAGTTCCCTCTCATTCAGGTTCTTCTGTGAACATCTGCGTATTATACCACAGTCTTGGACTATGTTTCAAGCAGATAAAAATGAGTTCTAACTCATTTGTAGTTTCTACTCCAAGTAACTCTAAAAGAAAAAATCATATATAATAAAACTAAAAAAATTCTGGATATTGTCTTTACAGGCAAGTAACAGAATTTCTGGGACATAGCATCTTAGTTATAAGGTGAATTAAAATTTCAACTAGGAAAGTCAATTGTCTCATGTAATATTCTATATTAATTATTTAGAGTTATCCATAACTAATATACTGCCTTTTAAATATAAATCTTGACAAATCCATTTGTAATTCAAAATAGGGTACCTATATTTTTAAAAGAATTTCCACAAAATTTTAAACATAAATTTAAAAAAAAATTTAAATGTTGCAAAAGTAAAATCAGCATTTAATTAATTAATTTTACTACAGAAAAGATAGCAAAGTCTGGATACATTAACGTTGTTCCAGGTCAAGATTATTTACCTCAAATCATGCTACATATAAATTTACAGACATTGCTATAAAATCACCAGTGTTTTATAGGAGAGTACTGATAAAACATGTTTGAGAAACAAAAGGGAAGAAAATAACATTGTATTTAACCAAATTGTTAAGGGACAAGGGAAAGGATTTGAGGAGTTGCTGGGGCTACTCCAGTAACTAGAAGCAGATAAGCTGGGGGTTGGACACTTCTTTTCTCTGGGCCTTGTTTTCACCCCAGAAAAGGGTTCTAAAGACCCTCTGGTCAAGAATGAAAGAGATCACCACAGCCATCATTGGGGGTAGTCTGGTTTAGTGTTTGTTGATTATGGAAAGAGTAACAAAAGAGAAGTCTGGGGATAAGTCTCCGGGCATGAGAAACCCTCCAAGGTGCTGCAGCTGAGGATCTATATAGGTTTTCTGAATGGAGTTTGAAATTATGGAATTGAGCTTGGCTAAAGCCCATTTATTGTTGTGAATTACAGGCACTAGTCCTCTGCTGCACCTCGGTGGTCAATTAGGGCCCCCAAATGTGCGTGCTACAACTGTGGTATGAACTGGTCTTTTCTTCCTTAGCTGCCAACTTGAAAGTTGTAAAAAGATACCATAAGAAACTGCAAAGAGATACCATAGGATATCCAGGCTGGGGGGGAATTGGTCATAAAAATAATGAGCCTGGAAATTTATAACAAGTGTCGGGATCTAAAGTCATCAGGCTGACAGTACCTCTGGTTGATCAGCCTATGGGAAGAGCAAAGTTCTGTCCACAGTTCCTATTCTGTCCTGGTTCTGGGAACATTTCAGACTCAATATGACACCGGTTGTAGGTATATGTTTATGTTATTTAAAATAGCTTATTCATAAAGTCCAACATCCATTTTTAAACCAAAACAATACACCTTCATAAAATTTCTCTTGTGCATTTTGGAGATTGTTTATATTTGTTTCTTCAAGTTTACTATTTCACATGTAACTGTATGGGAATAGATATGAGTGCAGTAGTAAACATTAAGCTACACATTCTTTTTTTTAAGTTTTATTTAAACTTCATTCCCATAATCATATAGAATGAATAACATACACAAGATGAAGGTGTGGACACTCTCTGAACTTGCAACCCCCTTGGTGCTGCAGCCTCCATCGTGGTTTCCTCCTACAACAACAAATAGACAACTAGTTCAGGGTTTCACTATCAGCAAATCTGCTTAATATATATTAGATGGGGTTTGATTTCCATTTAGGAATTTTACTAAGAAAGTGAAGCAAAATGCTTCACATAACAATGCTTTGTAAATGAAGTATCCTTAAAATGAGTAAAATGCACAGTGTTAGAAACTTTGAAATCAATTATGAAAGCTCAATTGTAGGAGGAAAGTTATTTATTTCTCAGTTCTTTTCTAAAGTTAATAATTTAAATACATCCCTAAAGACAGAAAAGAAACTCAGGACTTATTATTTCCTATAATTCAATAGTCACAACTTTAAACTGAGATAGAGTTGAATTTATTAAGATATTGTTTTGAGTTAACAGTATAGTTTATATGTTTTGTAGAAACATAATTTATTCCTGAGTCTAGCATTGCATAAAAGCAAACACTTGTCTCCCCATTCCAGAAATATGCAAGTAATGTACAGATTGTTGGTTTACACAATAATTCAATTAAATATCAAGAAATGAGAATAATTATATTGGAGACATGAAGCAATTGAGCTGAAACACAACTGTTGAAAATCTTAGACTACAACAATTATTATTTCCTTTCTTTAGATTACACTGTTCATTTTTATTAAAAAAAAGTCATATCAATAGTTTTTAAAGGGACATCATTAGATAATCTCTCCCCACTCCACCTGCATATCCTCAGCGCCTTAAAGGGTATCATTTAATGAGGCTGAAAAGCCAAGCTCCACTAAAGTATCAGGTGTCAATGGAAACAGGGCGTAAACCTGACCACCATGACAGAAAAAAAAAAAAAAAATGTCCTGTTCCAGGAATACAGAAGCAGGGTCAGAACACATTCCATGCCAAAGGTTAGTACCCAAGATCAGACATTCTTGCAGATAACTGGTATAAATGGGTGCCCCAAGTGAAAAAGCTCACAAAACTAGAGGACCTCAAGTCCTTCATCCTGTACAAACATTTATCTCCTGCCTTGCCCCCTGCTCCCTTGCAGGATATTTCAATAAAACTGCCTTTTCTGTTCTCCATTATCTCTGATGAATTCTTTCAGCCTGATAGCTTTGACTTCAATCTGAAACTGTTATGGAGGGGAAGGGGAGTCAGATGTTTTAACTGAAAATCTTTTTTACCAGCTTTTCCTAAACCAGAGAAACATCTTTAACTCTGTTACAAAATGGGCAAAAGCCCTTATCAACCCTTAAACTACCACACACTAGTTACCTTTGTTATTCAGATACCTGCTGCATATCTGTCCTCACTTAGGGCCTCACTAAACTGAAGAAAAAAAAAACAAAACAAAACTTTAAATTTGGCTTCTTTGCTGCCTGCAACCACCTTGTTATGTAATTCTAAAGCCAGGACAAACTCTTAAAGTGATTAAACTATTTATTACTAAGCAAGAAGTGATTATGTAGATATGTACAACAAGGTAAGTATGTATAAACCCTGCTTACTCCTTTACATGGGCTACAAAATAAGCATGAAAAATCCAGTTATTACACCACATGTCCAAACCGTCCTTTCAGTCTCTGGTCACCTCATCACATGTCCAATTGGAGTCCATAAGCATGTGTTCTAAAACAACAACTTTCTTTTCCTCCTTTGTTGTGTGCTTAGGCTTTCTTAGAGCACCAGACGCAGACTGTGGTATTCTTTCAGCATTCCTCTCAACTTTAGGCAATAAAAACTCCAAGACACAGGAACCAACATCAGGTTCATTTTCTTAGACTTCACTCACAGCTTCTCCAAAGCATGTGAGTCAAGCTAGATAAAACAAACTCCAACACAAAGTTCAATTCTCCAAATTCTTTAGATTCCTTCAGCACACATCATCACATTACACATGCCAGGGCTACGTGTTCACCAGGCTGGGCTAAAGGCCACAGCCCCCAGCCCACCTTCAATCATTATGTCTGGGCCTCCATCCTTCTCCAAAAATGTCTCAATCCTTTCTTTCTCTTCTAAGCTCTTTTTATATCTTTCCTTCTTGTTTCTTCCTCTCTTCTGGGAGTGAGTCTTGTCAAACATCTCACATTACAAAAGTCGGTTTCTCTTTCTCTTTCCCTTCTATCTTTCTGAAAGAAATCTTTGAATTATCATCTTGAAATGTACAGTTCTAAAGCAACAGGGAAATAACTCTTTTTTCCCTAGCTATTATCAATGCATAGCATCAGCTGTGTTAATAGCAGTTACCCTCTAATAATGCTACATGTTTTTTAACAGCCTCCCTAGTTTAAAAGAACTAGAGAAACATTCTTCAATACTTTTTATTATTTTTTTCTTGACCAGATATTCTTCATATGAGTTGTCATTATTCTATAGCTGTTTTTAAATTATGGAATCTCACCATTTAATCTCAAAGTTTGAATAGTGCTTTGTTCTTGTATGATTTTATCATATATATATATAATATATATATATATATAAAACCTATTTTAATTCTGTATCAGAAGGTTCCTTCATTCCTCACCCGAAATTTTTCTTTTTCCTTTAACTTAGCATAAAGCTTTTCTATTTCTCAGTCATTCTCCACATTCCTTAAGTAACTCAGTGGATCATACTTGGGTTAGGAACATTTTTGTCTATTAATGACAATTTCTTCCTCTCTATGTGATCAGTTTAAGTGTGTGAATGTTGTTATTCATTTAAAAACTTATCAAATAGTTTCCTCTGAATGATTGCTTTTTACTGCAACTGATGTTTCTCACAAAGTATATTGAATGGTACTTTAAGGAATTAGAACATTTAAAGTAGGTATGTTTGAGTTTTTTGTGAAAAGATGATCAATCCAGCAATTTTTATATAAAATGTTCTGGGATTAAATTTCTGTACAATATGATTTCTACTACTCCTTTTTTAAAATTTTTTATGGCAAATGCAAATCTTCCTGTTGTTTCTACCAAACAAGAGGAAGAAAATAAAATGATTGCCAAACTGACAAAAAACTATGTAGGCATTCAGTTTGCAAGTTGACTACATTGTTAGGGGATGCAGCAGGGAAGACAGATGAGTTAAAATTGTAGCAGAATTAAAAAACATGTTGTTGCTTGAAGCACTGTGATGCTAATTTATTACTCAATAAATACAACAAACTTCCACAGAGGTTTGCAGGCCAAGAGAGAGAAGAAACATGAAACCACCTATGTGAATAGTTGCTTAGCTAATTATGAACAGTGGCTGATTAGAAATGTGAGGGGTGATTTTTCTACCCAAGTTTTATTCCCTACACCTGTACCTTTGAGTCCAATGTTGTCAGTGGTATAAAAACCCAATGATTTACAAGATAACTTCTGAATATATAATATCTTCAAATGTGATTAGTGTCTATTAAAAATGATAAATATATCATGATTTAACAGATGGGACTTTAATATGCTGGGCTCTCATAGGCTTTCTGATGTTCGGTTTTTTGTACTCAGAGATAGCATTAATCTCATGATACATTCCTCCTCTTAGAAATCCCCAGTGACTTTCCACTGCAACCAAAATAAATATATCAACTTATATTCTGTTCTGCAAAGTACTACATATTCTGACTCACTAAAATATCTCTGGCTGATTAAAATATTCTCTCATTATCTATTCAACCATCCGGATGGGACCCTGGAGCATTGAGGGACTGGGCAGGTTCTTAACTTCTACATAGGAAAGAATTCATGTGAGAGTCAACATAGATGAATTAGAAATGAAACCTATGATAGATGATAATACACACTCAAGAGTAAGTAGGGCAGATTCAGAGGAGATTTGTGTCTTTGGGTCTCAAGGTTGCTGATATAAATATTTGCTTAGTTTAAAGAAGCAGAGACTGACAGATGAGATTTCAAAAGGGTTCTGAACAGTTTAGTTTAAGAATACCATTAGACTTTAACATATTGTTGGTGAAGTAAGATAAGTTGTACAGCTAGTGGTCCCATTATGAAATAAGGGTCTAAACTGAATAGACCCTGGGATCAGGGAATGTACATAGCTGGATGTTTTAGAATGTACATAGCTGTTTTTTTGTTTGTTCATTTTCTTCCCCCAGAGGTACTGGTTGGGAATGGTATCTGTTGGTAGCGGGTCCAAAACTCTGATCCAGGAGAAGGTCCAAGGCTTCACAAATTACTGTTTATGTTCTTCCCCCTGTACGTACAATGGCAAGAACACTCAGGTTCTTGAAAAACATCAATGAAGGTTATTTGACAGATAATGAAAAGCATAGAATATCTGAGGCCACAAGTGGCCAGCTATCTACTCACCCCACTTATTGTTCAGTGTTCTAAAGTCCCAAATATAAGATACCTTAGATTATGTCTTCCCACCACTCCTGGCCTGGAGCAAGTATTCCAAACAAAAGGTCACACTTCCAAAATGGTATTTTTCAATAAGTGAATGAATACCTGAAATAATTATACTGAGCAAAAGGCCAAGATGGTGTCTTCCTGCCAGTATATGGCTAGAACAAGTATTTCAAACAAAACAGACATGATGGTATCTTCAACAGGTCTTGCCTCCTATGTCTCTAGGAGGCTCATACTTGTTTTCAACAGAGTTCATCTCTCCCTTTGCTGGGAGTTCCACAAATTCCTTTTCCAGCAAGTCTACCTCATCAGTGTCTGTGAGGTCCAGATTCAGTTTCTAGCAGTACTTAAGCTGAATCCCAGGACATGTGCACTCCACAGTGATCAAACTCTTAGGGTGAGCAACATAAGGATGGCTGAGCCACAGAATGTCCACCCTGTGGGCCACTCCTGAAGCTTCCTATACCCTTATAAAAATCTCCACCCACACTGATTCTTTCTTGCCCTCAAGACTTTATCTCATCTGGTCCTATTGTCCTCACCTATGCCCTCCAGGTGTGCTATCTATAACATTAACCTTGCCCCACAGCCTTGGTTACAGGAAGAAATGGGGGTGCAATCATTGTGCCACATTCCTGTTTATCTCAACCATATTTTATTCCCATGATTTTTGTATCTTAGATTATCTTTCTACTAGATATTCCTAAAGTTGTCTTCAGATCTTCAGAATAGTCTTCATTGTCCACCACAGATAATCTCCATATGCTTTCCTTCCATGTTATTCTCTATTACATTGTCCAGATCTTATGCTTTAGAGTGCATTCCAGTCTCAAAAACTATTATTTAATAATTTTTAGCTGTTTTCCCCTCACCAGGTTATGTCCCAAGATATTGGGATCTTTAGCTTTTGTTTTCATAATAGGCATTGAAAAATGTGTCCACATTTGGTAGAAAAGTAATTACTAATCAATTGTATAATATATACAATTATGAAAAATCTTGTTTTTTGTTGAAATTTTCATAAAATGTCACTAAAATGACATTATAATGAGGGTCTAAACATGGATAGAATACTACTAGACAGTTTAGAGAAATTTTTGTGCATAAAAGTAGTTCCAAGAATTTGGTTTATCAGAAAGCATTAAATACTTTAGCAGAATCACTTAATTCTTAACTAGATTTTTTCAAATAACTACATGATAATATGAAATATGGAATGACAAATTTTACAAACACTAGAGATCAAGTCTCAGAAAAGAAATTTATGGAAATTGGAAAAAAGTGCTTTAATAAAACTTAATAAACAAACACAAAAGTCCACAAATATGAATACCTAAAAGTTACTGTAAGTATAAATACATATGCTGAGCAATGTGGAACTCACTGACTCTAGGTATATATTAATTCAGTAAATCTCAGCAATGTGTGAGGTATGCATCATCTAGCCCTTATTTCACAGTGAGAAAACAGACATATAAAGCAACATTCATATTTAAAGAAGTAGTGTTAGAATCACTACTAAAACTATGCTGGTCTACTTCAGAGGTTAAAAAACTTATTTCAGAGGAAAACATAAAGAATCCTATGTCACTCCAAGAGTGAATTTAAAAAGAAATAAGATTTAAATAAGAAAAACTAAAACTTAGCTTACTTTTGAAAACCATCATTTAGACTCAATAAAACCATCTTCTTTTCTAATTATGGCATTTTTGAACATGAGGGAGTCTACATAAAAAAATTAAGTTGGTAGGATGTCACACAGTCCTATTTGAACAGGTAGACTAAATCACAGACTGTGAACACTGTCCTCACTACACTTACCATGAGGTCCCAGGCTAGATAAAAAGCATTGGATTCTGACTGATAAGTACATCACAATTTTCTGGTGAGAGAAAACCAAGAGCCCACACAACACTTAGACTATCTTCCATCTGAACATGCCAGGGCACAGTTCAACCTAGAACAGGTAATGACTCTGCTCTCCTCTTTCCCACCACATGACTTACTCTTTAAATATGTCCAATTAACTCCCTTGGGACCCAGTTATTGTGTTGTTCTATTCACCTGTCCCAAACCAGCTCCCTCATTCATGATGGTCTAATAAAGCTTCCCCTGGTTCAACTACACCTATCTCTGGTGACTATTTCCTAGAGGACAAAGGACCTGATACAGTGCTCTATGTGTACTAAAGCCCTCCAAGGATCTGTCCAATAAAGTACAGGTCACTGCTGTGAATTTTTCAGCCAGAAACACAACTGCAAGACCACACAAATTTACAGAACAATAATGGGATTTATTTAGCAAACAGAGGAAATAAAAGAGTCACCAAGACCATAAGTACCATCTATTTCACCCTAGAATTCCATGCTCAGAAGCCCCAAATAAAAGGCTCCAAGATGAAATCGTCCCAGCTGTGGTCTCCTGGAAGCATGACCTCCTGCAAGCACTGTCAGCTTTCAAATTATAGTGTGAGCAGCAAAAGTTCATAGGCAGAGCCAGTGAAATGATGCAACAGCAGCAGCCCACAGCAACCTTCTGAAGGTCAGGTTAAATAGCATCAGAAGTTGGAAACAGACAGCAACAGAAGCAGAGGCAGTAAGAGATGGATAATTGATAAGCAGTACTTCTTGAGCCTTTGGCCCCTACCAACAAGAGCTAGGGCCTTTTCTCATTCTCCAGACAAAAACTAAGACTGTAAGTAAATTCCACTGCCTGCTCACCTGTAAAGCTCTTCCTTCTTTTCTGAGGTCATCTGCTCAAAGTTTCATGCTGCGGAGACCAATAACAGAGTCCCTAGTCAAGACCTCTCTATGACTTCTTCTAAGTCTCCACCATTGCTATCATTTGGAGAGCGGGCAAAATGCATGTCTACAGGGCTTGCTTCTGCATTTCTTTTTCATTTCAGAATCCCACACCTCAGTCCTCTGTTGATACTTTTTTTTTTAGAGAGTAGATCTGGCTATGCTGCTGGAATCATCCCAAACCCACGGATCCCAAGGGAACCCAAGTGATCCCTAAACTTTAGTCTCCCAGGTAGCTGGGATTACAGCTGCTCACCATGACACCTGGCTATTTTTTTGAGACTAGTTCTTGCTATGTTGGCTGGGGTAGTTCTTGAACCCATGGATTCAAGTGATTCCTAGCCTCTGCCTCCCAAATAGCTGAGGTTAAAGGTGCATCACTCCATACCTGCTTGTTGATACTTCTAACCTCAACAGCCACCTCAGTCCTTTCAACCTGGTGTTACCCAACCTGGGAACACACATATACGGTAGCCTTTGGCACTGTTGGGAGAGATGCCACATGTTCCAATGCTTTGTAAAAAAGGTGCTCTTGCTCTGTAGTGCAATTTCAGTGTCCAAGTAGCAAACCCACTACTTGGGACTGAGACCCTTAGAAAAATATAGTTTTTTTTTTTTTTCCTTTCTATAAATCCTTTGATAATTTTTCACTTATTGCACTGAAGTGTTTAATTGGCTAAAACTACTAAATTAGAATTTTACATGAACAAATAATAAATCAATATGTATAATTAATTATTGATAGTTTGTATAGCTTTTGCCAGCTCTAAATAATGTCCAATAAGTTTTAGAGCAATATTTATTTGCTAAATAACTAAAAATATTTATTTGCTATATAACTATAGCAATATTTATTTGCTAAATAACTAAAATAGTTATTTTCTATGATTACTTTCTCATAAAGAACTGTAAATTAAGTTTAGCAACAGCATTTACTCTTTATGTAGCCACAAAGCATTTTATTATATAATATTATTCCTTAATTAATAACTCACATGACTATCACACAATCACATAAAGTGTCTGTTCTTTAGAGCTATCAAAACTTTGAGAATATAGACTAATGTGTAGGAATATAACCACTCTGCAAACAATTCTTTTTTTTTTCCTGTAATTTTCTAAGCCTTATGTTTAGTAAATTTAATTAGTAAAGTCTCCCACTAATCTCTCAAAATGAGTCTTTCCACTTAACATAGGAGGCCTCCTGAGAACAGGATAGAGTGAGTCATAGGATAAGCAGATTTCTAGGCTCAGAAGAGGTAGGAATAATGGAAGCCTGGAGGTAGTGAGATTCTGAAGATAGAAGCAATAAATTCCACAGTGGTTTAACCAAACACTCTCTGGACTAAGGGTAGCAGATTTTAAAAAGTATTAACCAATTCCAAAGAGACTGATGAGACTTTAGAGTAACTCAGGAAAGAAGCTGAGATATGACCCCATAATGCTTTCCTTGCCTCTCCCTGGTCCTGTGAGTCTGGGAACCCCACTTTTCCCCCTTTTTCTCTCAATATGAAAGTGAGCGCAAAACAGGCACTAAGGAGAGAAGCTGATGTTCAAAATGGTCACTCTCTGGGTTCTTCCACATCCTCTACCCCCCAACCCCACTCACAATTGCAATACTACTCACAAAACAGTAACGAGATTTATTTATAAACCATCTAAATTGTCACTGAGGCCATGAGTGATCAGTTATCTTACCTCTGTTATTGTTCAGTCTCTAAAACCCTAAAACAAAAGGAAAAACAATCCTTAGATGACATCTCTCTGCACCAAACCTGAAGTGGTTTCAAACAAAGAAGCACAAATCCAAACATCTTATTGCTCCAAACCTGAGGACTGCATTTACCATGAAGTGCAGTTTTCCCAGCAAGGTGTTCTCTCGTTAGAGGTAACACGGATTTCAATATTTTCTAGTGTACATAGATTCCAAGTTTTCCAGCAAGCTATTTTTCTAAGAACACAGATTCCTAGCTTTCCAAGTTTCAAGTTTCTAGCAAACATAGATTCCAAGTTTTTCCAACATACACAGGTAAACCAATCTATCTTTTTAGAGATCCAAAGTCCAGTTTAAAACCAAAGAACCACAGTTGCATTTCTTGTAATCTTTCCTCTTTTCTGGACTTGCCAAGTTCCAGGCTACCATCCATCCAGGGCCAAAGGCCATGATAAATAAATATTTCCTCATATCTAGTCCTTTAAATAAATGTTCCTCTTTCTTCTTGCTTGCCTGAGTCAGCAACGTTCCTGCTCCTGCTTCATCAGACACTAGTGTTGTGGCCTTGTGGCTTGGGCTCAGCACTGTCCCATGGTGGGGTTGGTTGCTGGATAGAGAACTAGGCCTGAAATCCTAAAATTATGTGAACAAGAGGACCCTACTCCTTGTTTCTCTGAATTAAGCTTAAATTTAAAAGGTTGTTAAATAAATAGTGGTGACATTACTTTTGCTAAAAATATCCAAACAATAGATCAATATGTACATATCTTAGCATTACTATAAAGAAGTACTAAAGTGTGCCAAAGGTACATTTGTATAGTGATTATATTACAGATAGACTAATCTTTTTAAGAAATAATTTTTGTACTTATTATTTAATAAAATTACATTCCTATGATTGCTTCCAGGAGATATATTCAATATCAAGTACACCCAGATACTTTATATAGTTCATCTCAGTTAAGGTGAGCTACTTTGACCAAGTAGATTTTAATTTTATTGACTGATCTTGCACTCAGTAGAACTACCTCTGTGTTCAATACTAGAAATATAGAATATTGAACTTTATGGAAGTCCACAGAGATTCTTTTTTTAATGATTGTGTATATTGTATTAGTTGATTCCATGCGGTCTAAAATTAATATCCTAAATTTATAACAATGCAGCTTGTTTTTTAAGAAAAAAAATAAAAAATTAATACTTTCTTCTTTATTAAATAATTTACATATATATATATTTCACACTTTTGTATTCCCCGGAGTTCACCCACCACCTATCCTCCCTGACCATGACCACCTATTCCCCTCCTTCCAGATGTGTACTTTAATTTGATTGTTAGCTTGTTTTGACTTTTCTTCTTGGCCTTTTGTTTGTTTTTCCTATATCCAATATATTAGTGAAACCATTTGGTTTATGGCTTTTTTTTCTGACTTGCTTCTGCTAATATAATTTCTTCTAGGTCCATCCATGTTATCTCAAATTCATCAAGTTTGTCATTTTTAATTGATTTGTAATATACCATTGTGTATATATATCACTTCTTTTTTATCCATTCATCTGTTTTGGGACATTTGGGTTGTGTCCAAGTCCTTGCAATTATAAATAGTGCTGCAATAAACATCCAAGTACAGGTGTCCTTTTTGTAAGTATTGAGGTCTCCTTTGGGTAGATTCTGAAAAGAATGATTGCTGGGTCAAATTTTAGTTCCATTTTCATTAGATTGAGGATCCTCCACACAACTTCCATGGTGGCTGGACCAATTTGCATTCACCCCAGCAGTGCAAGAGTGTTTCTTTCTCTCCACATCCATGCCAGCACTTGTTATTGCACGTTTTTCTTGATGTGGGCCATTCTTACTGGTGTAAGATGGTATCTCATGGTGGTTTTCATTTGCATTTCCCTGCAAAATCAATAATTTCTTTTCTTTTTATTTTTTTGTTTAACATGTAAATAAGTCTTGACATTTCTAATCCGTGATCTCAACACTGATCCCAAAACAACAGTAGATTTCTATTTTGTTCTCAGTTTAGTAAATCTCAGAAGATAGGGGGCCAGACACCGTGGCTCGTGCCTGTAAGCTTCTGCCTATGAAGTCGCCGGGACTAGGCATCGCGGTTGGAGTCCCGCCTGAGGCCTGTAGCAAGACCTAGTTCCAAAAAAATAGCTGGGTGTGGTGGCGCGCGCCTGTAATCCCAGCTACCTGGGAAGCTGAGGTTGGGGATTGCTTGAGTCTGTGGTACCCCAGACAATGAGAGCCTGCGGTTCCACGGGCAAAAATAGCGAGACCCAGTCTCAAAAACAAAAACAACAACAACAAAAAAAACTCAGAAGTTAAAGTGAAAATACTGACTTGGAGAGTGAGGGAAGCAATATAGTGAAAGGGAAAACTCTGAGCTGTGAATCCAGAGAAAGCTTGCTTTGGCAGAGTAAAAGAGGTAGAAAACTTTTGAGCTTCAGTCACACCCAACAAGTGTCCAGTGTTTTTAGCTCTTGGATCTTCTCCTTACAGTAAGGCAACCAGCCAGGCCATCAGTTCCCTCTAACTGAGCAATAAACCGGAATAATCAGCATTTCAAGGATTACTAGAAAAGCAAATTGTCACTCCTACTTAAGATTGGGTGTTAAACTGGGCTCAATAATTTGTATTGTCATATTTCCTCCAGAATATTCTGAGGAGCATTATAAAGGTTGAGAATTTTTGACCGATTGCAAGATAGCAATTCTGATGCAAATGTGCTGAAAAAGAGCAGTTATGTTTGAATCAGCATTACCTGAAGTGACAGCAACTATGGAATGTAGTTACTTGTCTTATGAAACAGTCTGTATGAGGCAGCAAGTCAGTAAACTTTCATCACATGTCATCTGTGTTTTAAATAAGATAAAAAAAATAATAAGGAAGTGTATACGAAGAGAAGACAACACAGCTTTACAGGACTACATTATCAATAAGAACTATATCAACTCTATCTCTCAGTACTAATAAGCTGTTGCCTTTGCATAAATACTTAAGACATTTAACTGCTGAATTAATCACTGGGGAAGACACAGACAGTCCTCAAGAGGTAAAAGGAAATATTTTGAAAGTTATTTTATTTGAAAATAAGTATTAAAAAACCAATTTTAGAGAAAACAGAAGATCAATTAGAAGATGGTCTCCAATCAAAACTAGTGTCACATAATTACCTTTCCCCTACACCAGTATCACCTGCAATAATAGATACCTAATTCAGAGCATTCCTCAATCTGTAATTCCATGTGGAAGACATACCTCACCTTCTAAAGAATGGTCTTTTAATAAATGTGTTTATTATATTATGACCAGCTCATCTGACTGCATTTCTTTCCACAAAACTTTCACTTTAATGAATGTGAACATTTTATTGATGTCTATATTGTTAGATTTTAAATTTCAGATTGACAAATAATAAATATTTTAGCTACTGGGATAGTCATATCCAGTATATACATAATAAATATAAAATCATGAATAAAAAATTAAAATGCATATATCACATTTTAAAAGTTGATATAGCTATAAAGGCTTTGGGAGAGGGTGTACATACAAAAGAAGTGAACCTAAACTCTAAATCTTTCATGATATTGTAAACCAGTGTTTTCTCAATAAAAAATAAGTAAAAATAAATAAAATGTATTTGTTTCCTTATTAAAATAAATAAATGCTAAAATGAAAAAAATACACAAAATTAAAAGGTAACAAATATTTGAATATTCTAGATTGTAAAAACATTGATAAAAATCCAGACTAGCTTCTGACATGCCACTTCCACATATGCAACGTACCATCAGTAATGCTCATATGCTAATATCCCCTCTAGCACTACATTTTGTGACATGAATTGTGGGTATTTAACACAGATTGGGAAGAATTTTTGAGGAAATTATTTCTGCAGAGACAGCTAGCATTAACTTCACTATGTGTGAAATGACAGTGAATTGCTTCAACTTGGCCTGAAGTTAGATCCCAAAATATCCCTGGCCAATCCAGTGACACTCAGTGTCACTCATCAGTAACAGGGTGATGGGTAGGAAATCAAGAGTGGGAAAAAAATAGCTGTGTTTACTAAGCAAAAAATAGAATGGTAAAAGATAGCAGTCTTACCACTGCACATTTTAAAAATATATACATATATTATATATGACCAATTGAACCCATTTTTCAATCAGATTCCTGGATCATGGATGGTTTCTTACATAGATGAGGGTCTCTACATGGGTGAGACTTAAACCTGGAGACTTAAACTTTTTTTTATTTTCCATTTAAATCTGATTTTTACCATTATCTTTATTCTAAGCACTTTCTCCATGGTAAGTTATTAATGAATGTTTGTTAACTAAAAGTCAAATGATAACAATGAGCTACTTGATTCATTCACTTCCTAAAGTGCCAATACAATAATACACATAGTGGTTCAAATTAAAATTGAATTCAGAACAATTACTAATTTGTAAAGCATGCTGCCTCAGAATGAGGTTTCTTGTTATCCAGTATTTTTTCCTCCTAAAAATTATTACAGAATTCCAATAAGTTGTTGCTATTTCCTTTGATAAATAGAAAACAATGCAATTTGTTTTTTAAAAAAAAGTGGGGGTTGTCTCATAGGACTGTTATTATATTTATCAAAGGACTATTATAAGACCTATCAAGTTTTTACATTTTCCATCATAGCAAGCTGAAGATCCCTTTAATGTAATTACGTGTCCTTTACAAAAACATGGGCCCATCAGACATATGGGGCAATTTCAGCACTAATATTCAGGAACTTTTGATCTAGTTTCTATTTTAAAAGTTTCCAAATAACAAAGTAATTCAAAATGTTTCTGAGGGGGAATATAAAAAAAGTATATTTTGGGAAATAATTACCATATATTTCATGTATTGTGAATGAGACACAGCTTGATATGTTGGTCCAGATGATATTTTTAAGAATCATTGCTTAGCAAATAATCTTTAGACACAAAGGTATTAAGGTATTATCTTTCTCAAAAGTGAAGGAAAATTGTTTCTCTGTAAAATAGAAAAGATTCAGCCTTTTTAGAGTAGCACTCCTGTACAATAACCAACCAACTGGGAATGTAGATCTAATCTAACCTGTCCAATGTTTGTGCCCTCTCCCAACATTCTTGAAACTGTGGCAAGCTATTTTAGCAATTTTTAGTTATCGACAAAGCAAATCAAATTTAGAACAAAAGGATGATATACAAGTATGCATAAACCTTGATAATCTACTTTCCTCATGATAGATCATTTCCAGTGAATATTAAGAGCAGGAGCAGAGTGCTGGGTTATGCTATGCTGAGCAAGAACAAGATGTTGAGACAGGTTCCCAAGAATCTGAATTTGCTGCTTTTAGAACATCTGGAACCATCATCAAATGAATTCTACTTCATGAAATTTGCAAACCAAGTAATAGTGAAAATAGGTTTTAAAAATATTATAAGTGCTAATGAAATACCTACATTGATTCAGTGAAGACTTTAGATGAGAAAAACTAATTGTTTACAAGCATGTTATATAAATCTTGTACATCATCAGAGAAGTCATTTATACATCATTCTCATGTTGACATGAGAATGCTATCTATATCTTCTACATGATCACAGAAATCATTGATATGTCATTCTCATGTTGGCATGAGTTCAAGGAAAAGGGGAAAATGTAACAAATGGTTAATGTACATGTGTAAATAGATATGTGCATACATGTGCAGAAATATGCACACTGAAGAGGTGGAATTTTTGTTATAAACTTCTAAGTTTTGTGTTCCTAGACAACTTTGCCTAACAATCAAAGTAATTATCTAAAATCTTAAGCAAAATCAAACAAAAACACTTTTCCAGAAAATTTCAAGTAGTTTTTCATTGATTTAAAAATTTAACTCACTTTGCTGACTCCCATTCTTATTTAGTAACACCAAAGACTACAAAACAAAATTTTAAGTAAAATACACACTTCTATGTTCATTGCAACACTCTTTACCAAACTAAGGAAACAGTCTAAGTATCCCAAAATACATGACTGGATCATGAAGTTGTAGTAATTTCACATAATGGAATACTGCACAGCTATTAAGAAAGATAAACTCTTTCCCTTTGAGACCAATACTGTTTTATAGTCCAGTATACAGATTTTAGCTTATAATACTATTTATTCCCTGTTTCCTGTGGTATTACATGTTTTAGCATAAAAACATGTATTTAAGTCTGTCAGTACACTCATAGTTAGATCATAATGATTACTTAATCATAGAGAATTATTTTGACTAAGAACTTTATGTAACTCAAGGAACTCACTTGTCATGGGACAAGCCAATGCCTAACCACCCAGTCTATTACTTGGCTTCATGTGACGTAACAGTACCAGCTAAGCAGCAAGGGATCCATAGACAGGGCAAGATGAGATATACTGAATATCTGCCAATGCCACCACAGGCTTAAGCCTGTCTTTAAAACAAGTATATTCCTCATTGAAAGGCATGCTGTTGTTAAAAGCAATCAAGATTATTCTGTCTAAATGACAGTTGTTTGGAATACTATTTCCTGCATTTTATTAAACAACAAGAGGATAGGAAGTCTACATGGCCAGAGGAAAGAAAACCTATAAAATATTAGAATAAAATCTACTCAAATAGAAGACTGAGTAAGACAACTATTCTAGGACAAAATAACATTTCCATATAAAGCTAATACAATAGTATGTTTACTCTCTTTCTATATATATTATACGAATATATTGATGTTGTAAGAATCAGTTCCTTAATTTACTAACTATAAGCTGCTCACTTCAGTTTTGATCTCTTATCCTCAGCTATGCTACTAACAGTCACCACACCATAAATGATACAAGGTTACAAAAAGAACAAATGAACAAATGTGAGGCAGTAATCCAACAATTTTCATTTCCTTCTTGATTTTCTGGTGGCTCACTTTAGAGACCAAACAAATGGTGGGTTAGAATTTTATCTTTTACTTTATTCTTAAAGAGTAATACCTAAACCCATCGCCCCCAAGAAAAACCATATTGGTCTCCAGGCAAGGTAATATGGTTGAGCCTGTATGCTCAATGATAACAAGATAACCATGTTCTCTTTTTGGAGTGCGCAGTTTGCAGCTTTGGGACATTAAGGCCTAAATCATCCCAACTTACACTTTCATCTTGATCAGAAATAATTCCATTAAAACAATTACAATTCTCAATTATATTAGAAAAACCCTAAAACCCCAATCAGATATTCAAATTTAAATGTATCCATATATGCCTTAAGAATAAACAAACTCTTTGTGACTTCAGATAGGTATCTGTCTCCTTATTTTTATTAGTTATCAGTTATCCATGATAATAGGGGGGAAAGAGAGGATAAATATTGTGAAAAACAATCAACAAGTTTTTGTTGCTGAAGAGTAGTAGATTACTTTTTCTTGTCACATTATAGCAAAATTATGTTGATGAAGTGGCATTAATAGAGGAAATGCTCTATAAAAATTGTGATTTGACTTTGTCAGAGATCAAATTAGTCTTTTCAGTGAAAGATAACATCAAACTGACATATTAAGGATTAATAATGGCAAAAAACTCAAAAAGTACAGAAGAGATGAGGCGATGTTGACATAGGCCAAAAACATCAGACTGTATGAAAACTCGAGCCAGCAGAAAATATGGAACTTTCATGGAGAAAGAAAAAGTTCACTGTAGTTTGTACAGATAACAATTGAAAACATAAGCGATCAAATTGGATGTTGCTACAAGTTAGAATACACTGTCTCATGAGTGCAAGCTGTGGAATTGAGTTTGTATTCTCAAGGTGATTAAAGATTATTAAAGACCACGACCAGACTGCTTTACCCCCCTCCCCATAAAAAAAGTAAACTTGAAAGGATTGAAACAGAAATGTAAATTAATTTTTGTTTGCAACAAATTACTAATTATTTAATTTATTGATGACTTAAAATGATAGTCATTTATTAAGTTCCCCAGTTTGTGGGTCAACATTTTACACTGGAGTCAATTGGACTTGCTGTTATTTGTGCAGTATCTCCCAGACAGCTAGATGGCGCTACTAATAGATAGCTGTATTGCTGCTGTGACAGAAGTGATTTGGCTATATAATATTTTCCCCACAATTGGCTAAGAGTTTAATCACACTGTGCCAATGAGAAAACTCTCAAGAAAATGAAAATTAGACACATCTTATAATACAAGTCTTTCTCACCTCCCCCACCTTTTTTGACATTCACATAACCAAATCAAATTGCATACCAGGATACAGAATTAAAGTGAGACACTTTAAAAATTACATCATAATGTGGTGTTCGTACAATGCTATTTGTGAGTTTGCTTCAATAGCACAGTAAATTATAGTGGACATAGGTTATAGCATGATTGCAAGTGTGCAGTTAAATGACTGATGTTTGGGAAACACTCACTGGCTTTCTATTTAGACTTGAGATTTATCTCAAAGATCAAGTACATAGAAATTGATATATTGAATGTAATAGAAGTGAATGATTTTAAGAAAAAAATCTACATTTAGATTTTGCATTACTAGAGACATTACTATACCATTCAGTTAAACGGAAATGTAGGTGTAGAAAACTGTATCTGTGATTGCCAATTCATGTTGAAAGGAGCTGGCTTTGAAAATCCCCAATGTGACATTAGGCCTCCTGAGCTTATTAGGTATGGGTACAGAGCTTATCTGAAAAATATATTTTAACAAATATTATATTATTTATATCAGGAGATATGATATAAATAGAAAGTTGTGTGTGTGTTGTATTACATATATTGATAAGTGGATGAACAAATTGTGTGCCTTGATTTCCATTATGAAAAAAAATTAAAAACAAATAAAAAACAAGTGCATTTACACAATAGAATATTACTCATCAATCAAAGAAGACAAACTTAGGTCATTCACAGTAACATGGATGGAACTAGAAGGAATCATGTTAATGGAAGTCATCCAGAAAGAAAAAGAGAAATATGAGATGATCTCATTTATATGAGGGATGTAGAGGGGGGAAAGCAAGCAAATGGACAAGAAAAAATTAAAACTACCTGCAGAACTGAAGCATAGAGCAGGAAAGGGGGAGGAGAGTAAAATCAGGGGAGGGAAGGGGCACAAGGGATTAAGATGTTTCACAGGTGATAAAATGGTGGAAGAACCCTGGGGGTAGAAAATGATGTGAAAAAATATATATATATACATACATGCATATATACACATGTGTAAAATAATATAAAAAATAAAAAACAAATGACTGAATGCAAAACAAAGGCCAGTGAGCAGACAGAAAGGCAGAAATTTAGGCAAGTTTTGTATCTTGTAAACTCCTGAGTATTCCAGAAGAAGATGTGATCAACAGTCTGGCAAATGCTGAAGAGAAAAAAAAAATTGATAAAATTTATTAATAAAAAAGTTTTGAATTTCCTGGTGAATTTAGAGCAAATTGTTTTGGAGGAATTTATTGAGCAATCATTAGATTGGGGAAGATTAAATTGGGGTGTGCAGTAATTGCTACAAAGTTTTTTTTTAATCTTAGAAGCCTTTCTGGTTTGTAGAACCATCATACTAAGAAAGGTGGAAGCTGTGACATGAATGGATGGAGAATAGGTAATGAAGAAGAGATTTAAAGTAATGATAGTGATAGTAGTATAATAATAGATCATCTTTTTATGAATTTTGTTGTCTTGTTATTTTTCTAGGTTCTCTTGTATCACTTTACTTGCTTTCTATTTTCTTCCATCTCTTACTTTGTAAGTCATTACATTTTTGAAATCTCTAATATGAATATAAAATAGTCCATATTTTTCTGTTTGCATTTTGGAGAGTAGTTTTTTCCTGGTGATGTCATATTAACTTGAGGTCTCAAATACAGTATATTGTAAATTTTTGCCTGTCATTTTGCTGCTTTAGAGTTCATTATTTTTTTAGATGTATCTGCAGTAGTAACTAGAGTTGAACTACTACTAGGAGCAACAGCACCAGCTTGTATCACACAAAAAAAGTGGAAATTCAGAATTCTCAAACATAGATTCTCATTCCATCTTTCTTTTTCTCAATAGTACAGATAGTTGAAGGGGACAACTCCTAGATAGCCCCAGTCATTTGTCTTAAACTTTGTTTTCATATATTACATAAAAATATGCCCCCCGTATAAGTGATAAAGGTCTGATGACAAAGATACACAAAGAACTCACAGAACTTAGCAAAAATAAAGTGAAATGCCCAGTCAGAAAGTGGGAGAAAGAGCCGGGTACGGTGGCTCCTGCCTGTAAGCGTCAGCCTATGAAGCGGCCGGGCCTGGGGATCGCGGTTCGAGTCCCGCCTGGGGCCCGTAGCGAGACCTAGTTCCAAAAAAATAGCTGGGCGTGGTGGTGCGCGCCTGAATCCCAGCTACCTGGGAAACTGAGGCTGGGGATGGCTTGAGTCTGTGATACCCCGGGCAACGAGAGCCTGCGGTTCCACGGAAAAAATAGCGAGACCTAGTCTAAAAAAAAAAAAAAGAAAGTGGGAGAAAGAACTAAGAAAACACTTCTCCAAAAGGAAAATGCAAATAATCAGTAGGTAGATGGAAAAATGTTCAACATCACTAATAATCAGGGAAATGCATATACCATCTCACACCAA
Organism: Uropsilus gracilis; assembly: GCA_004024945.1. Classification (NCBI taxonomy): domain Eukaryota; kingdom Metazoa; phylum Chordata; class Mammalia; order Eulipotyphla; family Talpidae; genus Uropsilus; species Uropsilus gracilis. The sequence goes on from PVHY01004980.1 coordinate 75,364, forward strand.
TAAGAATGGCCCATTAAAAAAATGGCAACCAAAAGTGTTGATGTGGACATGGAGAAAATGGAACATGCTCATACTGTGAAAACTGGTTCAGTCACTATGAAAGGCTGTGTAGAGGATCCTCAAGCTAATGAAAATGAAGTTACCGTTCCATCCAGCAATCCCACTACTGAGAATCTATCCAAAGGACACAAAAGCACTAATTCAAAAAGACACCTGTACCTGGATGTTTATTGAAGCTCTATTTGCAATTGTCAATACTTGGAAACAACCCAAATTCTCGAAAACGGAGGAATGACTGAAAAAGATGTGGTATATATACACAATGGAATATTATTCCTCAATAAAAGAAGACAAACATGTCATTTGCAACAACATGGATGGAGCTAGGAGGAATCAAGTTAGCAGAAATAAATCAGAAAGAAAAAAGAAAAATACAGGATTATCTCACTTATATGAAGGATATAGGAAGATCAAACACACAAACAGACAAAAAATATTTAAAACTATCAGCAGAACTGAAGCAAAGAACAAGAGAAGTGGAGGGTAAATTCAGGGGAGGAATGGGCACAAGAGATTAAGATGGGTCACTAGTGATAAGGTGATAAGAGAATGTCAGGGTAGGCAATGATGCAGTATTTGTGTCTACCTATATTGTGTGTATGTGCATTTTGAAAAGTTATATAAATAAATAAATAAAAATTGGTCTCTATATCATTTGCATTCTGGACAGATTTCTTAGGTGTAAATGGATTTAAGAATAACCTGCCTGGCACAGTGGTCCATGCTTGTAAGTGGTAGCCTAGGAAGCCACTGCTGGGACCAGGAATGTGGTTCGAGTTCCGTTAGAGGCAACGTAGTGAAACCTAGTTCCAAAAAATAGCTGGGCGTGGTGGCTCACACCTGTAATCCCAGCTGCCTGGGAAACTGAGGCTGGGGATTGCTTGAGTCCCTAGTACCCCGGCAATGTGAGCCTGCGGTTCCATGGGCAAAAATAGCAAAACCTAGTCTCAATAATAATAATAATAATAATAATAATAATAATAATAATAACAATAACAATAATAATAATATATTTGTTTTCAAGCCAACTTTTAAAACATATGTAGAAGAAGCTTTTAAAAATATTTTTTGTTAAAACACAGAACAACAAGGCTAGTAAATATTTTATTTGTATTGATATAAGTGTATCAGTGATTATCACTGGAGAACCTTCAAATATGTATGTAGAGATAGTTATCACTGTTAGGGTTACTATTTATATCTAGTGCTACCTATTCCAATAGTAATAATCATACTAAACTAAAGGATATTCCTAAATAATAGAATAATTGTTCAAGTCAATATTTCAATAGTGCCAATTTTGAGAAACTATGATTAAATAGAGATAAAAATCCAGTTACCTAATGCTCCATAATTTATCAGATGTGCGTAGATTAAAAATATTGTCAAACTTATTTAAGACTATGAATATGATTATAAAATAATGTCCTAACAGGACACAGGGAGAGAAAAAAAATCAATAATATCCTAATATTCTTATCTGATCTGGCACTACTGAAATATTTAGATTGGGTTGAAATTTGTAAATTACTAAATTTGAGAAAAGAGTAAAGCATAATGTATTGAATTAGACTTTTAAAACCAATGAAACTGTAGAACTATCTTATAAGACCTCTACATATTATAAAGAAATATTAAATATGTAACATTACAGAATTACTAAGTGATCGTGAGAATTTAAATTATAGGTCACATTTGTCCAAGTATTTCTTCATCATCCCAAACACTATTATTATAGCTTTTCTAAAGAGATGTGCTAAAATAGTCTTAAATAAAAAAAGCAACAATTAAATAGAAATATTAAAAAAGACAAATATAAAACCTTGATAAGTTAACAAATTTTAACTATGTAACATTAGAAAAGGTACTTAACCTAACACTTATTGGTCTCATCTGAAAATGAGTATGAAAATATCTTGTTCAAGAGAACAATAATAATAAAAAAACACATAACATTCAGAGTATATCTAACATTTTTCATTTAATTTCTTTATGGGTTTGGAATCTATAATTTTGGCTTATCTTAACCACACAGTTACCCTGTGAATCCCAAAAGACTCATCTATGCACATGCACTACCTTAAACACAAGCATTCACATCTATTTTGTTATGACTTCAGGCATGCTGATTAACCTCTGAAACATCAATAAAAACAGAGCCAAGTGTCTAGTGCTGACATGAATATTGAATATAATGTAGACTAAATTAGATCCCAAAACACTACAAACAGGATGGTAATCAAATGAGATTTAAGATTTAGAAATAATCTGCAAGAGGAAATTAATGCAAAACAAAAGTAGAGATAATTCTAAAAACAATAACTTAGTTTGAGAACAGGTAATGAATTAGCTAGCTGGTAAAGGGCTGGTGGAAAATTGCAAATACATTTTTTAAAAATTATACATAGTCTGTTAAATACCTAAAGACTACATCAAACTTTCAGAAAAGTATCAGACAGATAATTCTGTTTCTATAATTTGTCCTTCTGAAGCTCTAATGAACAATTCAGAGAGACATTGTTTTTACTTACCAGTGTCTGAGACACAGACTGATTTATAGTATCTTCCACAGAATCTGTTATTCTCTCAGTGATGGGAGAAAAGTTTAGCTCAGCAGCAATCAAACATATCCAATTGACAAAATAACATAACCATAAATCTTTTACATTTTTTGGCATATATGCATGTGTGTTGAAACACATTTGTGATAGTCAGAAACAACATGCCATGAATTTCCACAGTGAAAACAAAACCTTTATATATAGACATTCAATATGTTTGGAATATCATGAAGAATATATTAATTTGTGTTTGCCAACATCCACATACTTTTAAATTTATGAATTTTTATACATTTGAAACATTTTTTTTTTTTTTAGTTGTAGGAGGCAAGTTTATTTAAGAAAGGTGAAATAGAATGAGATAGGATGAAAGATACTCTGGACTGACAAAGTTCAGTGTGGGGTAAAGAGATTACTGTTAAGCAAAATTTTAAGGAAAGATAGAAAGTAGATTTTGAAGGAACAAGAAACCTCATCTAAGAAAAATATACTTTCCACCCTTCTTATCTAGAAAAAGAATGAAAAACTCACAAAAGTTGCATTATTTTACAAGCTACAGAACAAATATTTGTGTCATTATGTTTTTCAATTGTGCATGATACACGTGAGATAGCTGATCCTCTGCATAGGTTGAAAACATACAAATATCCTTATATACTTTTCCATATAAACTTCAATGTAAACTTCACACAAACTTGTAGAGAATATGAAACATTTTTATAAGCACAATGATTCTAATACTGCCTTTCACTTCATTCATTGTCACCTTCCATTGCCTAACTGCTATGCCAAAATCATTGCTTTCAACCATAGATTAAACACAAGTTTGTGAAATATTATGAACAAGAGAGTGGATGTATATCAAAGGAGATTTTTTTTTGTTTATAAAGAATAGGAAAATGTTTGTTTCTGTTAGATAAAAATAGAATTTTTATGTAATTCCTACATTAGGAAGATGGATCCTTATCTAATGCTTGATATTCTAAGCACTGTGCTAAGTTATTTACAAGATGAAAGAGGATATTTAGTCTTTTTTGAAAATAATAGTATTATCATTCTTTGCTTCCAAAAGGGAAAATTGAAGCACAGAGAGGTTGAGTAAATGATGCAAGATCACATAGTTTTAAGTAGTGATAATCAGATCCAGATTATATTGTCTCAAAAACTTGAACATAATTCTTCTTATAAATCTGGGAAGGAATTCTCTGTGGCATTTTCTGTTGAACCTATGCCCTAGACTAGACAAAAGTTAGACAAAAATGGATTTTGCTGTTACCATTGAGTATTTTCAGTTTCTATTCACATAAAATTATTATTCTAAAGAAATCATAATAATTTAGTGTTTTCAATGTGAAGTAGAAGAGACAGCCTTTGTTAGAAACACAAAAGATGAACCATGAGGTTACCAGAATGTGAGTTTAAAAAACATGAAATAAAACCACTTTTATTATCTTGCTTCAGAAAACTATACTTTCAGAAAGTAAAAGATTAATATATTTTTTCATTTTTTCCAAGCCATTAAGTCACCTTTCTTTTTCATAGGTCAGTCTGGAAGGGATTTTGTAGTCATCTTAAATGTTAACCTCTGTTATGTAATTTTCTCAAGTAAATAATACAACTGCAAGAAGATACGGAGTGTTTACTTACTCAGATTTTTTTTTTTTTTTTGAGTAAAGTTTCAAGACTGCTGAGGCTGTGCAAAGGAAAAATTGGGACTCTAAGAGTTAGACTCTAAAGTACAAGATTATTTTGACCTGGATTTTCCTGTAATCAAACTGTAATAACTGGGATAGATATTACTTTATTCTTAGAGGGTAATTATCTAAAGATATGGGTCATGATTTTTTTTATAGACACGGCTGCAATTTAGCTGTTTATCAGTCCTCTACCCTCAGAGTAATACAATTAATCTCTGACTTTGGATTTTGTTAACAACTGAGTTAGTAGTAGAAACCGTACTGTACCATCTAATTGCTAAAATATTGTGGCATATTAAGCAGAAAAATTCTCTTTAGATCTCTAGTTGAACAGTTACCAATCGTCAATCTGTTATCTAGCTACCTATCTATCCGTCTATCATCTTCTATCACCTATCAAATCCCAAAGAATTATTTCCAAATATTTCCAAAAGACATATATAAAGATGATCCTTTCAGGAACATTTTAAATAAGCTGAAAACAAGATTAATTTGTATCCCCAGGAAAGAGATAGTTAACCTAGATTGTATCTATACTATGAAATCCTGTTTTAAAAATTTTTAAAGGTAGAAAAATATGCATTTCTGCTCCACAGATTAGCTATACATATATTTGTATATATGAGAGTCTTTGTACATAAAATGTAGAGACCTTCAGAGTGTTTCTTTATATTGACATATAAATGCAAAATGCATAGAATAGGTCTTTATTAAAATGAAATATTCTGGAACATAAACAGATATTTGGGCTTCATTATTATTAAATTATTTATAAAAATACATATGTCAACAACTTGAGTAAATACAAATAAGAAAATACTGAATTAAATGTAAGTTATTTCATCAAGTGGAATTTGAGCATTCTCAAACAACAAATCTAGGGCATCTAAAAGTGTCCTGAAGCATAAATTGAGGCAACTGTAGGGATAATTTGTTAGTCACTTTGATTTGAAATCTTTCATATTTTCCTCAATGAAGAATGCTTAGGATTTGATATTTAAAACCCCTTGTAGGAACTATGAAACAGGTTATAACATAAAAATCGACCCTTTATTTTCCAGTTTCACTGTTTTCTATTTTTTTTTTTTAATAGTGTTCAACCCGTAGTATACAAGAAAATAGCACTCTACACTTGGTGCCAACACAAGTGCTGGGCATGAAGTAAAGCTTTTGGTGCAGATGGATGGAACCATAGATGGGCCATGTCAATGGGAAAATTGAAACTTACATGAATAAAGTGCATTAGTTCAAAAGTCTGTCAAATTCTCCTGCAAATATATCTGTAATTTTCATAAATCTCAAACTTTTTTTTATCTTTTAATTTCTTTTATTTTAAAGTTCTTATAAGGAAAACTGTCAAAAAATTGGGAAGTGTGATATTTAGGTATGGGCAGTTGAAATGAGGAATATAACAAATGTCATTCAAAAAAATATGCACTAGTTTATGTTTTATTTCATAAGAAGGCATATAAGTGTTTTTGGATAGTTAATTATAGCTTAACAATTTAAAGTAGAATAAGAAAACTTTTTTTTGTGGTAGAAAATATCACCTTGAATCTTTAATGTGCCTTGTATTCATTTACTGTTTAATAGTTATTCCTAAATAAGGCTATGCATTTTCCCCATATCAGAATATGTTTGTTGCCTATATTAGAATTGATTCAGATTTTGTATCTTAAGATTTTTATTTACTTTTAATTCTACTTAGAGCTTTCTTCAGCATATTGCTCTTGTATAATCTGCTTGATAAAAAAAAAATAGTTGCATGGCTGTGTACTATGTTTCTGTATCCAAAATATAAAATACAAGATGACAAAAATTTAGAAAAGAAAGTGTTTTGTGTTTAGTGAGTGTCATTCTCACAACTTCTGGATCAATGCTAACTTTAAAGCTGTATGATGAACAATAGAAGTCTCTCACCATGATACTCATTATCATTCCTTTGTGACTTACAAGAAATAATTTGCACAGTCCTATATTTAATACTGACCCAATACTACTTTGTTCAATGGCAGCATTTTAAGCACAATCAAATGATTGGCTTTTTTTTTTTTTTAGTCTCACTGGCAATCAGGGTGCAAAAACAATAAAACAATTCCCATTTCTTTACGTTCTTCTTCCTTTTCTTTTTGCTAGACAATCAAATGTAATAATGTGATTGGTTCTTTACTTAGCAATTAGCAATATTATTTTTGGTTTGGTTTTATAAAGCAGATCGCAGTTCCTTTGATATGTGGATGATATTACCTCAAAATAAAGATAAATGATCAGTCTTTGTCAGGCTAGTATTCATAATTATAGGCTATTTCCCTAGATCACTCAAAATTCCCTCTGAACTCACCTTTCACAACTTTAATGTAAGGTAGTATAGATTAACGTGCCTCCAGTTGTCCTCCACATCAACCCCGAGTTGATGGTAATTATTACTTGAATATGATATGATTGTATTCATAGAATACAAAAAGAAAAACAAAACCCTCATGATATAAAGGAGGAGAATATACTAGGTGTAACATAGTGACATTAATATGAAAATTCAGTACATTTACTATTATGCATTTACATAATGCATAATGTAAAAATCATTTACAATTATGCAATGTGTGAAAACAAAAACAACAATAATGATCACAATAAGCTTATCAAGAAAAGTTTAGGAACCAGATTATATTTCAAGATAGTATATATGGTTCAGGGTGATCATACATACTTGTGCAGGAGTTTATACTTCTTATCACAGACCTAAAATTTTAATTTTAAACAATGTTTATTAATTATAGTATAAAAATACACTGGAACAAGTTTGGAAGACATGGTCTTAATAATTCTGATATTTGCTCTTTTAGAAATCATGAATACTAATAAGAGTTCTCTTTTTAGCAGGTAATGAAATCATATAGAAGATCTGGGATAATCTTTTCACTTTATTCACACCCATTTTCCAGCCCCAGGTAGAAATATGAAAAGAAAGAAAAGACACTATGATCACTATTAGACTCTAGTGTAGTTATCAGATGTGTTATGGCATTGTCAAAGATGTGTGAAGCAGTTAGGGGATTCAGTGACAATTGTGATAGTTTATAAGTTGGGTGTTTGGGAAATATATGTGTGAGAACAGTGAATTTCAACATTTAAGAAGGAAAGAATAACTGTTACATGCTACAGCATGGATGAACCTCAAAACCCTGCCAGTAAAACAAGGCAGACATGACAGACCACAGGTTCTATGATTCTGTTTCTATGTTAAAAAAGAAATATATAGGGAGACAAATATCAATCATTTTCTGAACTTCAGGATAGGTATAGAGAGGGACTGCAATTGAGTATATCATTCACCTTTACAATGATGGAAAAGTTCTAAAATTAGATCATGGTAATGATTGTATAACTGAGTGAATTTACTAAAATTTTTAAAAAATTAAAATGAGTTTATTTTCTGGTAGGTAAAATATGCTCAGTAAAATTGCTTAGGATAGTCTGAGCATTATCACTATAGTAGTTTTGTTTGTTGTGCATAATAATTACATAGCCATTTATTTATTGTACTACCAGAAATTGTTTTTATTAATAACTGCTTTCAGTAATATTGAGCTACAAAAAGGGAAGTAGGGGATTATATATGTGTGTGTGTAATGAAAAATCCATGAATTTCCATTTCCCAGGAAAGTTGAAAATGAAACATAACTTGCCTAATATTTTTCACCTTAAAAAACATTGACTTTGAGGACTGGAGGTAACAAAACTGCTGAAGTCACATTAACTTCTACTTTACAAAGGTTATAATTATTTTGTAAAGGATATGTTTGAACTGGGCATTTTCATATGAAAGTGTTTCAAGAGAGTGCTTATGTATACCCTTCTATAATGCACTATTTTTCAGTTATGTTTTTATGGAAAGTATGATTTTTCAGTTATATTTTCTTTTTCAGGAATTGAAAGTGAGGATTAAGTATTAATGCACTGGTTGCATTAGCATCAAAAGAAATTCACAAATAATTAAGAGATGACATTTTTTCATTACTGTCATGAGATTCTGTAAATAGAAAAGCAGTTTATTTTAAAATATTTTGTTGATTTAGCTTATTCCACTCATGGGATATAAGCAGAGTGTTTAGAAGTTCATTCTGTTTAAAATAAAAATATTTGATGCCTTTGTAAACGCTAATCTATATTTAGTTAATAGTGAAAAGATGAAATTATTTTTTCAATGATAATGTAATATATATTTGTCTGAATCAAACTACGCTAGTAAATACAAGTTATTAAATTTTACAAAAATATGAAAAAAATCTAAGAAGAAGTTGTGTATACATAAGTTATAAGTAAAAAATCCAGTCCTGATATTCCATCAATTAAAATGAAGTTTCATTTCATTGATATATGTACATTTCATATATATGTATATAGAACTTGTAATTTTAGAGAAAAATGTTTATATACTTTATATGTATATGTGATGCAACAGTCTCTGTCCCACCAGACAAGCTTTTTCCTTTATTGTCCTTCTAGGCTTAATAAACTTTTTTTTTTAATGCATTCTTAAGGAGAAGAGATCTACATGAAAATAATGCAGAATTACTGCATGCTTGTGTGGTAAGATTACCCTTATCCATTACCCCTTCTACATTATTGTATCCCTATATAAAATCTCTGACTCTGCTAAGGAGCAGGGCAGTGGTCTCTCAGACACTAGTCATTGTTCTCCTTAACTAGTCAACAAATTTAATTTCTTCTCAAAGTCTGTTTACTGGCCAAAGGAACCAAGACAGGCCAACATTCTGGTATCATATATGTTAAGTATTTAATCAGTAACTATGTGATAGTCATATCATGCATATATAGTTATGAGATGTATACTGTATATAGCATATATAGTAATACAAATAAATATTTATAGAGAGAGCACATAATTTTGACAAAGGTGAATTTAAATATAACAGTGCAGTGTGCACTTCCTTTTGGATTTTCAAATATGTTTGGGTCTTTGTAGAATCACATTGAAAGGTTTGGAAATACCTGCTTTGGCTCCACTTGCCAACTTTATCTGGTTGGGTATTTACTATAAGGAGATAGGTAACTTTAGGTATTTCACTGGGAACCTATTCTAACAGTATCTTTTCTCTTCTCTTTTCTCTAGGCACAGATTCTATTAAAGTGTTTTTTTTTTTTTATTGACGAGTCAGAAAAAAAGATATATATATATATATATATATATAATTGAGAATAAGAAATCAAAGTCTCATATATTAGTATTTTGGAAGATTTCTGTGGAACAAGAAGTAAACGGGAACATAAAAACAAATAAACCCAAATTAAAGGAGCTGTTTACGGAAGACACAGAGGAAAAGGTTGGAGCAGAAAGAGAATAAGTTCTCCAATAAATATCTGTCGAGCAGTTGCTATACAAAATATGTGACAGGAAAAGCTAACAATGAGAAAAATGCTGACTTTAAGGATCCTTATTTTATACCACTGGGTCCTAGCATTATGGCTGGAAACCCAGTACCTGATTCTAGGCACAACTGAGATCTTGTTTCTTAAACAATTACAAAATCACCCCATGGGAAGCTGAAAATCCTACTTTAGTATCCAAGCTTCCAGTTTGGAACTTTCTTTTGTACTTTCAAACTAATACACAAAAAAATATTTATTCCCATACAGGGAGGGAAAAGGGGAGTGCGGGTGACCTGTGTGTGCTTTTTGGACCATGTGGGAGGTGGGGGGGAGCCCCACTCTCTGTGACCACCCTGGCTTTTAGGCTCATGGCCCCCTCAAAGGGCAATCTGCCCACATTTTTTCCTGGTTTCCTTCATGCAACTGGGCCACCCAGCTCCCTGGATGCCTTGCCCTCTCATGCCTCCCTCACTGGACACAGGAATGAGTGCTGGGTGGGCCCCCACCGTGTCTCTGACCTGCGGATGGTGCAAGGGCCCGGGGATCCCATAAATGGGACCTGAAAACAAAGGGCACTCTGCCCATGTGTTTGCAATCTGCAGCCTGGATTGGTCAAGGCATGTTTCCCCCAGCCCCTAACCCAAGAGGGACTGGGGGAGGCAGGCAGCAATCCAGGCCCTGCCCCCATGCTGGTTCCTCCAGCTGGGTGGGACCCTAAGTCCTTCCTATCAGCAGTCAGTCTCATGGGCTTTCTGCCTGCTCAGGGTCCTGGGCCATTGGAGCTCCCTTGCCAGCAGGGAGCAAGGGCAGTGATGACCCCAGGGCTGGCCCCTTGTGCCTGGAGAGCCCGGGGGAGGGGGGTTGGTGGTATTTTGGCCCCATACACCAGCGGATGGTTACATGGGGCAGCCATCTGAAGGCTGGATCAGCTGAGGCAGGTTTCCCCTAGGCCCTAGCCCAACGAGGGCTGGTAAAGCATGCAGGAAATCTGAGTCTCACCCCCATGCAGGAAGGAACCAGCATAGGGGCTGGGTGAGGCCCAAAGTCCTGTGCACCAGCAAGCAACCTCATAGGCTGTGTGCCTGCCCAGGTTCCTGGGCCCTGGAGCTCCCTTGCCAGTGGGGCACAAGGGCAGCCATGACCCCATGGTAAGCCCCTCATGTCTGGAGAGCCTGGAAGGAGGCTGGGTGGGGTTTCAGACCCATCCATCAATGGATGGTTGCACAGGGCAGCCATCTACAATTCAGATCAGCCTCGGCATGTTTCCCCCAACCCCTAGCCCAAGAGAGACTAGGAACACATGCCCAGCCATCTGGTCCCCACCCCCAAGCAGGGAGGCATGCATGTGGTTGGGAGAGGGGCATGGGGGAGATGGGGGAAGGGAGAGAATGACCCTTCCACTTTACTTTCACCCCACCTATTCTGCAAGAGGAGGAAGAACAGAAATAACACAAACTCCATCATAAAAGGGGTGAGGGGCCAGCTAAAATACAGCCCACAAGCCTGAGATGGACACAGGAGATGAATTATTGAGAGAACCAGTACATGCAAGAATGGAAAAACAACTATAGAAATTTAATGTCATGAAGTACACCTATGTGCTCACCAGGTCTGAAAGAACCAAGACCTCACATCAGAGATGCCTGCTGGGAGAGCAAGGCATGCCTCCCCTACCAAAGGGAAAGGAGAGGAAGGCCAAAGAGTGGGGGCATTGGCCCCACGGAAAAGCTGTAAACTGAGCCACAGGAGTTGATCTACATGGCCATTCACAGATGCCTGAATCCACAGAGAAACTTCTTCACCGACACCAGCTGGGGGTGAGACCCACTAAACCTGACACCAGAACAACAAGGTAAAACAGCAGAACAACAGAGAAGGTAGTGGAGATGACAGCCTGCAATGAGAAAACATAGACAGACCACAAATTAATATCAACGGGCTGCCCAACGCAAGGTTATCACTGAAAACCTACCAGCATGATCCACCTGGTCCCAAGAACACAGTCCCTCACCCAATGAATGGACACTGCCACAGGGAAGAAAGAGACTAATGGATTTAACACAGACTAGCAAACAACGAAGAATGGGGTTTGAGTGAATAGAGGGAGTGCCAGAGGGAAGGGGAGGTATCCCAAAAACCATTTACCAAAGTTGTGATTTAAAGAATAAAAATAGATAAATTAATCAAAAATAAAATAAAATAAAGAATTATTCCCACTTCATATTTCAGAAAATATGCTGCATCCGTTTGTATTCTGAAAAGAAGTAAAAAAAGGAAAACAGATATTACTGACATTGCTAAAACTGTTTTTATTCTTAAATATGGTGGGAAAGCAAAATTCTTTAAATATTTGAAGAAAAAATTATAAGTGACAAAAATTATTAGAAAAAATATGACTTTTTTAATTAAAAATCTTACCAAGTTAGATTTTACAACATATTTAGTAATAAAAATAAAAGATCAACAATATTAACAAATATATGGATCTCAGGTGCATTATGTTAGATGAAAGAAATAAGTTTCAAAAAACAATATGGGGTGCAATTCCACTTATATAATTTTGGAAATGGTAAATAAATAAGGTAAA
>PVHY01004981.1:0-87725 GCA_004024945.1 Uropsilus gracilis
TCACTTAATTGTGGAGGCTAGCAAATCCAAAATCTGCAGGGCATTACAACAGGCTAGAGACCCAGAAAATCATGATCCAGTGCAAGTTCAGTGTCTTGACAGAATTCTTGCCCTTTTCTGGTGGGGCAGTCTTTTTCCAGTAAGACCTTTAACCATTGGATGAGTCCCATCTACATTATGAAGGGTACTCTGTTTGATTTAAAGTTGGCAAATGTAAATATTAAGTTCCTCTAAAAAAATACCTTCACTGCAACATCCAGAAGTACTTAGCCAAATATCGGGGTACATGACCTAGCCAAATTGTTATGTAAGATTAACCATTGCATAGGAATGTGTGGTCAACTTAGAAAGAAAGCAGCTTACCACCAGCCTTTGACTAAATTTGTTCTGTTGGCATCTTGTGCTTGGATCAAGGTTTCAAATGTTTTAAAACAAAGATGAAGGGCTTGCCTCTTTTTCTGTCCCCTTCCCTCATTTACCTCCCAGGCTGAACAAACTGTTTTCTTACATTCTGAGGGAAAAGAGCATCATTGGGAAGAAAACATTCTGAGTTCCTGAACACCACGTGATGACTGAAGCAAGCTGGCTTCAATCAAAACCTCCAGATACTTGTGTTTCAAGAATGAACATACTGGCACTTGCCATTCTTGTAACTCTGGATAAATACTCTGGTACCCTGCCAAAGAGCAGGACAGTATTCTTTCAGACATTCTAACAATCTTTCAGTATTATTACAGTCTGCTGTCCTCATTTTGTTGACAAATTAAACTACTTTCCTTCTCTTCAAACTCTGTTTCTTTTTATTTGCTTTGGGGAAATTGAGACTGACATTGGGTAACAGTTTTTCACTTAGCATATTAAGTTGAGAAATTCTGAAGACAAAACATAGCCAAATAATTGTTTCTTTTGAACATTGTACACCATGATCCACTGAGTCCTTATGGCAACAAACAGCGGAGTCAGTAGCATCTGCTTCCTGAGGATGAGGTATTCCCTCACCCCTACCTCACAGTTCCCATTCATCTCCTTGCTTTGTTTCCCACACAACATTTATGTGTGTTGCCTGGATTCTGCAGCCATTTAAGTTTTATGCCTTGGCCATAAACACTGTGTGAAACAAAGATGGACTGGAAAAAAACAAAAACAGCCTAATGCATTGCCCTATAATTAAGCCAAACCTTTATGAAATAAGTTCACTAACTTCAGTGACTCCAGGGAGAGAAAGCACAACAAACTTCTGGTGTGTGTGTGTGTGTGTGTGTGTGTGTGTGTGTGTTGTGTTGAGGGGTTGGAGGAGTCCTGTTCCTAATGCAAGTTCTTAGAATAGGTTACCTACTCCAGTGAGCTTTTCATTTTTCTGGGAACTTTTGACAATAAAAGCAACAAAAGCAAAGTCTTTTCTCTCTTTATAGTATTCATTGTCTAAGGAAAGTCAACTTATTTGTTTATCTGACCTGTAACTATAACTTATATAGCAATTTTAATGGAATATATAATACAAACCCTAAGATAATTCAAATGGAAAAAGACAAATGTTGACTCATTCTCTTTAGAATTGTCATTCAATGTTTTTTTTTTTTATTCTAATGGTGACCTTTGTAAGAAAGGTGAATGGAAATGCATCTGTGTGTTAAAGGGAAAATATGGCTTTTAAGGTTTTGACAGCCTAAAATTTCTTAATAATGAGATTCACAATTGATCTGTGATGCATTTCCTTAGCCATATATGTGAGCAAATATGAACTATATTTCCAAGGGCCACTGCTTTCTGTGACCCTGTTTTATAACCCTTTTAAGAAGGGCCTTTTGGGTTGGCAAAAATATAAAATAGCTGAGAAATGCACACAAGAGAATCTTTTCAGTTATTAGCAATTCAGCTGGATTTAATATACTACTTTCTACCTGTCAAATGCTTTCAGAGGAGAATGTCTTGTATAGGAGATGTTACTGAGGTCTAGAACAAGTGGACAAGGCCTTTTCCTTATTTTTTGGCCTCCTGGGATTTAGTGCAAAGTTCATTTCTACTTGAAAACTTTGGTTGACTAACTCCCAACAAAATGGAATGCAACAGTAGCGGGGAAGTATCATGGAATCTGCAGGGAACTACTTGCTTCTTGAGTGTCAGCGGAAGCCCCACAGACTTTGAGCTGTATTATGAGTTCTGTGCGCTCAGCTGAGGGATGAAAGTGTTGCTAAATGCTCGTCTCTGTTTTTCTTAGCCAATGGAAAACAAAACAAAACAAAACAGAGTTTGAAGAAAAGGAAAATGATTTTTAATATTTGCACAGATGAGAACATTGGTAGATGAGGGTCTGAAAGCCTAGCGATCTGCCCTCTCCAAAGGAGCAGGAGTATTTAACACAGAGTCACAAAGAAGAAGAAGAAGAAGAAAAAAAAAAGGTGGGCACAGGTCAGCAATGGTCAGCAATTTCTTGAGATAGAGGCATCTTGAGACACTGGGTCAGCATCATCAAAAGTAGGGAGGCTATGCTGCTGAGAGGACAGTATAGACAGTATCTGGTTCTTCACTTAGCCTCAGTCAAATTTTGGTTGCTACAGAAGAGAAACATCATTTTCCAAATGAGAATAATGTTTATTCTCATTTGGAGAAATCAGGTCTGGTGACTAAAGTTCTGTAGGAGTTAGGCATGGGGATGAATTTGCCGTTTGGTCTATGCCAGGGGAAAATGATTGGTTAGGGGACAATGATAATGAATCTAAGGTCATTTTGGTAAGACTATCTCAACCACTTAAAAAAAATTCATTAGTCAATAGTATGGTTCATCAGTGCCTTCTAACTTGAATAAACTAAAAATTAAGAAGTTCTTATGATCACTCGTGAGTAGCTAGGATTTTGTCCCCAAATAAAAAATCTCTTCATGTGTTCTATTTTCCCTTATTATATTAAATTTTTTATTTTATATAAAGTAAAGTTTATCTTTTCAAGTAACATTAAAATTTTAATTTTTTTGCATTTTACATGTGTGTATGTATACATATATATCTTTATATACCCCAAAGCTCTTCCAGCACCATATCATCTTACCAGTATTAACACACACACATACATATCTATCTATCTATCTATCTATCTATCTATCTATCTATCTATCTATCTATCTATCTATCTATCTATCTATCTATCTATCTATCTATCTATCTATCTATCTATCTATCTATCTATCTATCTATCTATCTATCTATCTATCTATCTATCTATCTATCTATCTATCTATCTTCTATCTATCTATCTGCAAGTAAGAATCAACAAATAGAATGGTCCCACCAGCCCCTAATTTTCTGGTGCTTTGTACTTTGTAGCCAACGCACCCCCCCACTCCTTAAAATTAAAACAGTTCTCCAGATTTTCTGAAATCTCTGCAGCTTCTTAATTGAAAGGAATAATAACATAGGTCCCTGATGATCACCGGTGATTCTTTGCTCAGAATTTCTTTCAGTTAACCAGCAAGAAACTTTTTGCATTTTTAACCCAAGCCAGGGTTTTATGAGCAATTTAACCTTAAACAAGCTCAGTCATTGTTCTTCAGGGAGGGGGTAACTTGAATGTAAATGAAGGTTTCAAATAGCTTTGTTAGCCTCTGATCAAATAGACATAAATATCTCCTGTTAATTTAATAAGACTCCCCATGGTCTGGTGTTTAGATGCCCTGCTTCTGGGCCCAAGAGCCTTTTAGGAACTATCAAATCATTCCCAGCCTCCCCTCCCAGTGTACTTCAGGCTACACTGTTGAAAAAGCCTTCCAGAGCAGTCCAGAAAAGAACTGATTGTTCTGTGCAGGGAGCGTTTAGTGTATCCTGACTGACTGAACTGGAGTGTAAGTTGTTTTTTTAAAACACAATCTGAAAAATTAGTACTTTCATTCTTTTGTAAGAATATTTTTCCTTCCTTTTTTTACTACCCTCTCACCCACATCCATATTGCTTACTGATTGCCAGTGATGTCATACCCTCTGGCTAGAACAAATACAAAGAAACACATAATTGCAAAAAAAAAAAAAAAGAAAAAGAAAAAGAAAATTTGTGTGAAGGAGGCACAGATGAGATTTTTCTTTTTTTCTGAACTTCAGTCCTAAAAAGCTTACTGTAGAATTCATTTTCATCTATATATTGAATATTATATTTTCATTAATAACTTCATAGTTGTATCTGTAGGCATCTGTTTTGCAACCATCCCAATCTGGGTAGGTTCATCATCAGTTCTAGCAGTTAAAGAAGAATGTCAGAGCTCAGGGATTTTACAGGTTTTATTTATTTTTGTTTTTTTAAATAATATATTTATATATATTTTACATCATTTCAGTCCCTGGGAGTCACTTACCACCTCCCCTCCCCACCTGCTCCAGCTGGTCCCCACTCTCCCCTTGTGTAGTTTCATTTGGTTGACCATGTATTACTGAAACCATTTGGTTTTTATCCCTTTCTATCTGGCTCATTTCTGCTAGTATGATTTCTTCTAGGTGCATCCAGGTTTCCATAAATTCATCAAATTTGTCATTTTTAATAGATGAGTAATACTCCATTGTGTATATATACCACATCTTTTAATGCTCTCAGGGGACAAGGTGCCTGGGCACAGGAGGCAGACAAACTGGGCCAATTGTATGGCAAGCAAGCAGACTGCAGCAGGATCAGCAGCAGGGTTGGGAGGCAGGCAAACCCCCAACCCCTCAGGAAACTTTATGCTTTTTCTCCGGGCTCTTGAATTCACCTCACGTTCTCCTCCCCCTTCTTCAGGGTGATACCACCCTTTTATCCTCTCCTCCTAGCCCAGGTGAGCCCACTGACACATGCCCACACCCACTGGGTCAGGTATGTATAATCATGGGAGGCCGTAATACCACAGGTGCTGGTCATAGAGTATAATGGGTGGAAAAAACCTGACCAACTCATTTACCCTAAAGCATCAAATGATAGAAATGCACCTTATACTTTGTAAACTATTTAAAGAAATCTTGTGTACATCTTATTTTAAGTTTCAGGATTAATATATCTTCAAAGAAAGTTTTAAAACTAGCTATTTATCTGTTTTCCTTGGAGATGTTTTCTAACTAAACTATAATTTAGCAATTCAGCAATTCTAGAGGTGAGGCAGTTTTGTTAGTGTGCTGTACTTACAGCGTTTTATAGATTGTGCATTTTGCTGTATATTAAATCCTCAGAAAATAAAAATTTAAATTAAACCTTAAATATAAACATGGACTTTTCAAGAGACCTTTTAATTCAGAAATTTGGATTCTATTGACTATCAATTGCTACAGACCCTGCTTATCTATTCATACTTGCATGCAGATAAAATAATTTCACTGACAATAATAGTTACAAATGTACATTTTATTTTTCATACAGACAATTGTCTGTGGAGGGAAAATGAGCTGAATCAGAAAGAAAGAGAACCAATAGGAATCTTTTGCCAAGAGATTAAATAAGAAACCTGATAATGGTTGGAAAATACTGAATTTATCTCCATAATATTTGCATTTCAGACACCCATCTAGGAAAGAGCAAATAGGGAAAGTTTTGCATTATGCTGCATTTTTGTGAGTTATGTCTGTTCTAGAAGGGACTTGTACTAGCTACAGGTAGTAATAACAAAGCTATAATAATAATAATGATTTCAATTTTCCAAAGTAGAGATTGAATTCACATATTCCCATAAAGAAAAGTTCTACACAGATATTGTATAGAGGGGGAGATTAATAAACATGTTTGACTGGTACAAGCAGCATTTAATGCAATTGCAGTATTCCCAATGGGATCAGTCATAAGACAGAACCTTAGCAAATTTATTTCATAAATGATCTAACTGTGTACTTTGTATTTCTGTACTTTGTCCAAAATTACTCCAGCTTATTTTTTTCTTTTTTGGCTCTATGTCTCAACAAATGACCTCACTCTTTGTCCTCTGGACCTGTTTTTCCATAGAACCTCTCCTTTGCCTTCCTATAAATAATAGCTTAGTTCCAAGCCTCATCATTCCTTACCCAAATTGTTTTCTTTGATTATTTATTTTCTTAATATAAACCTTTTCTCACAGCAATTTGGATACCTTCTGAAGTATAAATATGTTCATGGTATACTTTTCATTCACTTATTAGTTCACTCACTCCATATCCAACATTTATGGTGCAACTCATATATTGTTGTGCATGCTAGAAGCAAAAGAATTAGTTTCATGTTCTCTGAGTCTTTTTATGAGGAGACATAGATACCAAATACAAATAAAAATAAAAGTGTAATGTATCAAATAGTGATAAATGCTATATAAAGAACATGAACTGAGATGATGTGACAGAGTGACTTGTGATGGCAAACGGACAAATAAGCTAAATTTCATAGGAAATGTTATTCTGATGAAATAAAACTGACATTCATGTGAATATAACATGAATCTGGAGATCTGGAGAAGAGTGATCTAGAACACAGAAAACTGCAAGTGCAAAGGCCCTGGGGCAGTAATAAGAAATGAGTTTACCAAGCAGAAGTCCAAGTGGGTGAAGCATGGTGAGGTAGGGTAAAGATAGAAAGAAGTAAGGTCAAGACTAGAGAAATATGTCAAAGGCCAGCATGGCTGAGAGCTTAAAGGCCAACGTAGTCATTCCAATTTACTGTTCTGGCCTTGTTCCCATCTTTGACTGTTCAACTAAGGAGATACATGTTTGCTCACAAAATGTGACTCACTGCTCAGTCTCAATGTTAACTTTAACATCAATATTAAATTATTTCTCCAGGAAATCTGTCCCCCACTCTTTTTAAAAAAATATTTATTTTCATTGAAGTAGCATTGATATACAGCATCATGTATGAGTTAGAGGTAGAGGACCACCCCCTCCAGGTGCACCCCTTGTCCATTGAGGAAGGGAGTATTTATTGCCCAACTACTACCCTCCTCTGGCCAATGATTATCTGGGAGTGTTCTTGGTTCCAGATTTGTGCATGCATGAGAAATATTTGATGGCTTCCTGCAGTCATCACACACTGCCAAGTCAGAAAACCTGGAGACAAAGAGAAGATAGGTGTTGTAACAGGTTTCCATGGAAATGGTTGGAGTAAAAGGTATGGTGCAAGGATAAGGGCTAGCTATCCCTCACTCTCAATGATCTCCCCATTACGAATTCTTATGATACCTTCTGATACAGATATCATCTCATGATATCAAAGCTGAATTGCCATGTTACTCATTATATAATTTCTTCCTTTACTTGTAAATGTATTTTTAATCATAGAAATTAGGTGATTAGGTGAGCTCATTAAAGGTAGAAATCATATCTTAGTTTCTGTGATTCCCTATCACCTTGCCCCTGGGGTAGCATGTGACACATAGTTAACTTTTAACAAGTCTTTGCTGGAATTAAGTAAGCAAAATATTAAATACAACAGTACAAATGGCAATAACTAAGTGAACTTCAGATTGAGATTTGGTTTGAGCCTAAACTTGCATTCAGTGGAATAGGAATAAAATATTTCTAGGTGTTTTTATGGCTTGCAGTGTCAACTCAAACAGACTCTTCACCTTTGAATTCAAGGCACATCAAAATCTGATCACAACCATAACTTCATCCCATGGGTTGTCTTCCATAGCCTTCAGCAGTTTCCATATGGTTCTTTCACAGCCTGTCCATACATTCTTTTCATCTTTGTGCTTACAATTTAGTCTCTTTATCATTTATTTCCCACTTTGACCTTTTAGGCATCTCCAATTTACTGTTCATGACTTAGTTTCAGTGTCTCTTCTGTGAAGACACCAATGAGTTAGTGAAAAAATTCTCTTGAAGAGTTAGTTTTTCTTCCCATGGTGTCTAACTATCCTTGGTCTATATCACTATTGCAGAATTTGATCTAGCACTCTCTCCATGTCATTATTCTAGCTGTTATTTATGTGTGTGTCTTCCCATGAAAACTGTGATGGTGGGTTATTGTCTTAGTCGAAGTGTTTGGTCTACTTTGATGCTTAAGCTTGGCTGAATAAAAACAAATTTGAATAAAAACAAATCATTCTGTAACAACTTTGTGCAGTTTTTGACTCAGAGAAAAGTATTTTTCCTTGTAGGCTAAGAAACCTCCAGGGATTTTCATGTTTAAGAACTAGCATGTGTATTTTAAGTGTCGCCTTTCTCTTTGATCAACCGACATCATATCACATGGATTATATGTTTTTCCTAGTTGATATGTTTTATGCCTGAGTCTGCTCCAAGGATTGGTTTGTTTTATCATAGGGCAATAGTCTAAGAAAAAGAGATATAGCAGATGGTCTCACTTTTATGTGGGATATAGATAAAACAAATGAAAAGAAAAGAAAAAGTTAAAACTAACAAATTGACAGCAGAACTAAAGCATAAAGCAAGGGAGAAGGAGAGAGGGTGAAATCAGGGGAGGGATGGGCACAAGAGATTAAGAAATGGATTCATAGGTGACAAGGTGGTTGGAGAATTTCAGGATATACAATGATGTAAAAAATATGTATGTGTTATCAATGAAAACATTCAAAAAATAAAAGATTTTCTGGGAAAAATTAATTTACAGATAATTATATTCACTCATACAAGATGGAGCAATAATATATAAAATACAATATTGATTATATATAATCTAACTTTTCTGTCTGCCACAAAGTACATACATTTGAATGTCCCAACTTTGCAACTATTCCTAATTATCTTCACTTTTGTATAGATTTTCTGAATCTGGATTAATCTGGCTAATATATCAAGAATTTTAGGACAGATTTCTGTATATGCCACCATGTTAATATTTTCTTATATATAATGTGCTCAATTTGCTTTATGGGATTTACTTGAGAACTACGTAATTACATGTGGCTGTTTTGGTACAGACTAGTCATGTATATCTTATGTGTCTGTGTAACTTATATGTGTGCTGATAGCTATTTGTTTCAGATGACCTTTTCAAAGATACCTGTTTACCATTCAACAATGAAAGATGGAGATAATGTTTCCTCTAAAGCAAAAACAGTCGAGGTTACTATATGAGTTAGGTTCCCTAAGTTAATGTTTCTGCTTCTGTAACATAATACGCTGCAGGCATTATCTGACCTTCCATTTCCCTGTAATCACTGAAACTATGAAACTTGGAAACGGAGGGGAAAAAAGGGAGGAAGGAAGAGAGGGAGAAAACAAGGGAGAAGGGAGGAAAGACTGACTACTGCGATTGCCATGTGTGATAAACTCTTCGTTATCTCTGACCCAGAATTCTCATGTCTTTTATCAGCATTCATAAAAGTGTAGCAGGTTAACTTGCTAATTTGCAAGTTTGTTTTAATGTCAACTTCAGAACTTCTACAGTTCTTAAAAGTTGAAAATACCCAGACATATAGTTAAAATATATGTTACTACCTCTCTTTTAAGTTTGTGTGGTTATCTAGCTGAATTCTGTCCACCTTGAGAACTGGCCCATAGACTACTCAATGTAGTCCACTAATCTCTCCCCTTGTCTTCTAGCTAGAGAGCTAGCAGTGGGGAATTCCAGGGAGCCTGAAGATTGCAGAGTCACTAGATAGAGAAGGCTGGATCCTAAATGAAGATGGGATTCAGAGTCGCCTAGTGATTCACAGTGGACTGTGATTAAAGTGTAGTAAATAGAAAATCATCAAGAGATTACACTTTTCAGATTTGGGGTAGTTTGTTATAGCAATGAGTCTTTTTTTGATTAATACACAGCCTATGGTCAAATTCATATTTAAAGTCTTTAAAAACTGTTGAGATAAATGCTATTTAGAAACATATTATACTAGAGTAATTTTAATTTTGACCTGTTTTTCACAGGGAGTCGTAATATTTTCCCTGCCCAATTAAGACTAGTTCCATGTTTCAGTCATGCTGTTTTAATTGCTTGCTCTTTTAGATTTTTCTCTTCTTTTTCCCCCATGTCCTCTTTTCTCCATTTCTTTCTTCATTTTGTGTGTTACTTCAGGGAATTATGAATTCTTTTAAATTACTTTGAATCCAATTAGTATATAACTAAGCCTTTCTCACCCTGCCTGCAGAATCCTAAAAAACGAAATCTCCCTTCCATTTTTGTTTTTGCAGTTTCTCCCATATACTTTCGTTTTATTAGATCTGTAAAGTGTTTACACAAAAACAGTAAGATTTTTGTTGTTTGAAGAAGTTACTATTTCAAATTATATCATTCCTTGTATTCACTATATTCAGCTCCTTCTTGGTAGCAGGTAGAACATATTTATTAATCAAACTGATTTTATGTTTATTAAACGTATTTCTTACCTTGTATCTCAAGTATGATGTATAGGCAAATATATTCATGATTTATCCAGTAAATAGTTATGAAACACCTACATAGTAGCACTGGGATACAAAGTAAATAAAGTCAACAAAAAATGCTGACCTTACCTTTTAGTAGAGAATGATACAATAAATAAATTTAGTATATTGAAATTCAGAGGATTCATTTTTCATAAGAAAATGGAACAAAAGATGAATGATTAAATACTGTGGGCATAGGTGGTAGGACTTGGACTGCAATAAACAAAAATGCTCAGGAAAAGTCTCACTGGAAGGTGACTTTTGAGTAGAGATCTGCAAGAGATGAACAAGTGAACGAACAAGCTAATATCTAGAAATGTGTTGTATGTATGTTTCTGAAACATATTTATCTTGACTTGTTCGTGGAGTAAGAGAGAGGCTGGAATAGTTAAAATAGGGAATATTTGTAGGATATAAGATCCAAGAGATAATATTGGGGGAGGGGCAAACTGTTTAAACCTTTACAGTCTATTATGATTCTGCCTTTTAATCTGAAAGATTTGGGAAATTATTGAAAAGTTTTGAACATAGTATTCACATTATACTTTTTATGTCTTAACAGCACCAGTTTGACTGTCTTAATATATCACAAGGAGCGAATGTGGAGATTATTAGTGACACTGACAAGAGCAATTTCAGGGAGATAGAAAAATTTTATAATGAATAGGAGAAGAAATCAAGACAATAAGCTTACTGATGCAAGACGTTTTGATGCAAAAGAGGTAGAAAAATAGGTTAATAGCTAGAGAAGTGTATGTGATTTTAAGTGGCTTTTTTTTTTTTAAAGCAGAGAGAGTACAAAATATATGCTTACAGAAATAATGCAGTGAGGAGGGTAAAAGGATAGTGGAAGAGAGAGGGGAGAGATGCTAGAAAAGGCACTTGGGTAGGTTGAATCCAGGAGAGGAAATATGTGATAGATGACACAGATTGAATGCATAGTAATAGTAACACACGCCAAATATACAGAGGCAGGACCAAGGGAGAACGATAAAATAGTTGAAATGTCAGGGAAGGCTTCTTTGGGGAGGATAACTGAACTGAGCTTTGAATGATAAGAATTTCTCAAGGAGGTAGCATACTGTATGTTATTGTATGGAGATATGAAGTCATATTGTATGGAGACATGAAGTTATATAATATAGAGAACTGGAAAGAGAAAAGGCTAAAGAGTTGGAAAGAAGTGAGATCATGATAAAACGTATGGTCAGTGCTAAAGAGATTGATTTTTTTTTTTTTTTTTTTTTTTTGAGACTAGGTCTCACTATTTTTGCCTGTGGAACCACAGGCTCACGTTGCCCAGGGTATCACGACTCAAGCAATCCCCAGCCTCAGCTTACCAAGTAGCTGGGATTACAGGCACGCGTCATCACACCCAGCTATTTTTTTGGAAATAGGTCTCCGTATGTTGCCCTGAGCGATACTCGAGCCGCGATCCCTGGTCCCGGCCATGGCTTCCTAGGCTGCCGTTTACAGTCATGCGCCACCATGCCCCGCCAAGAGAGTGGTTTTTATTCTCTGTGTTATGAAGAGCCTTTAAAGGATCTTAGGCAGGAGAGTGATATATTTTATTTGATTTTGGAGATAATCACTCTAGTGATAGTGTAGAGGATAAACTGAAGCGGAGCAAGTTCAGGTGAGAATTGATAAATATTGAACTTGTGTGGTCGAATAGATGAAGAGAAGGAGATTGACTTCATCATGGCATAGGAGATGAATCCCTTTAAATGTAACCAATTGCCAATGAAATAACTAATTAAATATAGACTATAGAAAGTTAAGGAAATAGAAACATTTTAGTGCAATACTAGAGATATGGCTTCTGTGAGAGCTGATTTGTGATTCACCTCAAGTGAATATAGGTAGAGAAATTTTGGGAGGGATATACTTGGCTTAATTTTATACTTATTGTAGATGGAACTCACAAAATATGAAGACAGAGATGGGCATCAGACATTCAGAATTGTGGGCCTGAAGCTCAATGGTGATTCTGGCCCTGGGGATAGAGATTTGTATATCATTGGTATATTTCTGAACTATATGGTCTAACATAGTGAA
Organism: Uropsilus gracilis; assembly: GCA_004024945.1. Taxonomy (NCBI): domain Eukaryota; kingdom Metazoa; phylum Chordata; class Mammalia; order Eulipotyphla; family Talpidae; genus Uropsilus; species Uropsilus gracilis. The sequence continues at coordinate 12,356 of PVHY01004981.1, forward strand.
ATTAGAAGAAAAAAGGAAGGGGTCTAGAAATTCCAGGTATTGGCAGACTGTGACTATATAATAAAATTGGTTATCTGTATGCTAATTATTTAGCATGACAATGAACTGAAGGCTTTCTTTGTGTGTGAGAGAAAAAAAGATTTTAAGAACACTACTAACCAGCACTTATCAGTGATTTAAAAATAATAACAGTGGTTTTGCATCCACAAATGAATTTAAATCTAATTTTTTTCATCATTGTGACAACACAATGAAAAAAGAAATCTTCCTAATGATAAACCTAAAGCATTTCAACATTTCAGTCATCAAAGAATTATGGATTCATACAATACATGCTACTTAACAAATCAAGCGTAACATTTTAGAAGGATTATTATGAAGGGTAATAACTATTATTTTCAGTTATTATAACTGAGCTTTTCAATCGATCATTCAATCAATCAATTATTTGGTCCTCAATCTCCAAGGATTTTAGGCAGTCTGCATTTTAGAGTATATATTTATCTAGACATAAATAACTTTAACATATTACCTGGCAAAACTGTATTTTTGAAGAATATTGTGTTAATGAAGGTGCTGAGAAAATGAAAGCATTTGTGAGAAAAAAATCCCTAGAGCATGGTAATTTCTACCTGTCTGACAGCGCAGGACAGCAACAGCACCTCTCAGCACTTCTTGAGTATTCCGAAGGTTAAACAGACTTTAGGAAATAGCATTCATTTTGTATTATATGACTTTCTACTATAGCACAATTCCTACCAATTTAGTGCCATATCTCTGGGTTCTTCAAAATGAAAGAAGTGACACATTTCACAGGCAACAAGAAATCAGAGATTCAGAGAAACCTCTCCCTGCCTACTTTTCAGTTCCTTCAGTGGTGACAGGCACTCTCCTGACTCTCTCCTCACTCAGGATTCCAGCTACTGCGGAAATGTAAGGAGTTTCGAGTTTACTCTTGATGCTGAGAGCTTGAGAATACCTTGCCAGCTTCTCTTTTTAAAAGAAAAGCCACTTTTTTGAATGACCCTCATCTTGACGCACTCTGTATAAATAGGATTTTGCTAGAGTTATGACAACTGATCTTAGAAAACTGTGGGTTTATGTGATACTAATACAACCAAGACCGAGGTTATCTGTTCCTATGAGTGACAAGGAAACAAAACTTTCTCTCTAATTCTCACCTTGGTGTTGGGTCCTCTTCCTTCTTTCATGTCTTGTCATGCACTGACAAACTGCATTTCTTCAGTTGTCTCCCAGGAGACAGCAGCTCTTTTTGCATAGTGGTTTTACTTCAGGAAACCCTCCCTGTTTAGTGTTTAGCAATCCCTTTTCCTAGAGTGAGAAAGTCTTCCCGTCAACTTCTATGCTTTGCCCTGCTTGCCTTCCTCCTGTAAGTCATTTCTATTGTTCTCCACATCAGGCTTCATTTTGTTGGGGACAGTGACACCGGAGGGTCCTTGGTGTCTCTTGAGAAAAGAATTTTACAGAACACCATAATAAAGCTGAGTACTGAGTTTATTAGGAAGCAATAGGAGAGAACACTGGGAGAGGCAGTGGGCAGTCTCAGATGGCAGAAAGGTGCCCTGAGCAGTGAACAGCAGTTTTTGTTTTTTTTTTTTTTTTTTTTTTTTGTTGTTGTTGTTGTTGTTTTTGAGACTAGGTCTCACTATTTTTGCCCATGGAACTGCAGGCTCATGTTGCCCAGGGTACCACAGACTCAAGCAATCTCCAGTCTAAGCTTTCCAAGTAGCTGGGATTACAGGCGCGTGCCACCATGCCCTGGTATATTTTTTTGGAACTAGGTTTCACTATGCTGCCCCCAGCAGGACTTGAACCATGATCCCTGATCCTGGATGCAGATTCCTAGGCTGCCGCTTCCAGGCATGTGCCACCATGCCTGGCCAACAGTAGGGTTTTTAAGGATTTTCCCTTTCTGATTAAGAAGGGCTCCCTCTTAGTTATGCATACATTGTTCCCATCACACCTCCTGATTCCCTGATTCATTGAATTACCACTGCTTTCCATGTTTTGAGTTTGGACAAAACAGTAACTAAAAGATTCTTTCCATTCCTCCCAGGTCTGCCAGACCTAATCTGGTCCTAAAAAAAAAAGCAACAGCCCCAGCAGGACATGGGATAGTAGAGACTAGAGACACAGTTGTGCTCTTTTGGGAGAAGATGAGAGCCCTTTTCTTTCCCTAACATTTGGGTCATGTATGGGATTCCAAGTATGTCTTCCCAAGGAAAGCTAAAGGTCATATGGTTGAAATGTCTCATTTTACAGATGAAGGACCTGAGACTTGGGGCATGTGACTTGGGGCACATGCTCTGGTTAGTAGCAGAGTTGGGACAGGAATTCTCCTGTTCTTATTTTCAGTGCAGGGCTTTGTATGTGATCTCATATCAGCAAAGTCTTAACTTCACACCTGGATACTGCATGTTAGTGTGTAAGGAGAAGGCTTCTTTAGAAGACTCTTACTTTTCTTCAGCATGTCTGCCTGTCTAACACAGGTGATGCACATGACATTTTGTTTCTTTCCACCAAGTCCTTTTCTGAAGGGTGAAGGTTGCTCATGACTTCGTCTCTGCAGAACAGACCTAAAATGGTGGGAGGGAAGGTGATCGAGAGACAGGTAGAAGAGATCACTGTAAGGTCTAGGAATGAGGGCAGAGTACCCTTTTCAAGAGATCTATAAATGGGATTTTGTGTAGAAAAGTGATAAAAAGCAAAAAAAACAACAAAAACTCTCTATGAAATATCACTCTCAATGTGGAAAACACATATACCTGATTATTTTGGGGTATGAAAATGACTAAGTAGTAGAAGGAAGACAAAGCTGAAATGCTTGCCAGAAGAATTGGTTATCAATTCATTAGTTATTCGGACATAAATGCATACCTTCAGAAATGTAATCTAAGAAGCCTTTCTTGTGCAATTCATCTCCTCAGAAGCTGATGTTTAGCTACCACATGGCAGATGGCAGCCAGTAGGGGTCAAAATGTTAGGTTCAGATCTAGTTCTGTTTCAAAATATTTGAACTTGGACAAGTCAGATAAGCCTATGACTTACATTCCCACCAAAAACCTGACACCAGTGCCTGTGCTGCAAAGAGGTCAGCAATGTGGAGAGGATGTTGGAATAATGCAGGCAAAGACACTGAGCCTGGGGAAAGTGATTTACATCACCATTGCTAACATAAAAGACTAAGCGGCAATCAAAATAGTCAAAATACATGAAAATATTTCAAAGTAGAGAATTTCTTTTCCTATACCTCCAAGCATGCATTTCCTGTCTTTTTCCTCAGAGCCCCTTGTTTTACTTCAACTGACTTTCAGGCAACAGGAGTCAATTCTGAAAACAGAGGGATGAAACATACAGATAATTGGGGCCCCCTTAAGGAAAAGAATGCCAAATGTGGCACAAAGGTGAAAATCTATCTAGATTGAGGTATCACAACAAATGACAAACACTTTTTAAAGCTAACAAATGCTGCACACATTATAAAATAAAAAAAAATGCTATTATGTTCTCAAGAATGTATTACTTGGCAACTCCAGAATCAAAATATTTAACTCCACTTTTTGACGATTTGCTTTTTAATCAGCTCTTCAGATGACAACATTTTTATATGGTTCTCTAAAGATAATAGCCTCTATTATATGGAAACTTTTCCTAAGCATGGTTGATGGCAATTTCTTTTTCATTATTGAGTGCTGGGTTACAGACGACATGTGATTTTGTACACAAATGTTTTTGCTTTTATAGGGTTTTCTGTGCACCTGGCAATAGAGACAACCAATACATTCCATTGTTAAGTGATTTTCATCAAATAGTGTAAAATGTGTAACAGTGTAAAATGCATTTGTAATAGTGTATGCTCTATTGTTGGCATTTATATTTCTGACAGAGAGAAATTTCATTTTGATTAGACATCAGTGAGAACTGAACTTAGAATTTACATGTCTGGTGACTGGGAGAATTAATTTCTGATGAACTTCTGACTTTATATTTTTCCAGTTGTGATTTTTCTTCTCCTGTGGAGATTCTTCTGAGATCAGAGGTCCAAGGACTTGGCCCTATGATGACATTATGTCTGGTTCTGCATGTTGGGGTTAACTCAGCAATCAAGGACCATAATTATCTGCAAGGAGTGTTCTTGGAAACCACTCCTACAGCAGGACAGTTAGCAATACTTCAATAGGCAAATAACAATGAACCTATAAATTTAACACAATAAACCCCAATAAATGTATCTTTATATCATGTTCCTATTAGCTAGATTCCTAAATCACCTGAGGACCTTCTATACAATACCATCACAAGAAGAGAACTAGGCTTGGAAGAGAAGTTGGAATGGAAGGAAAAAGCAATCATCATAAATTTTGTTTTAAGTATCTTATAAATTATACAAAAATATATGATCATTTTAAGGTTGCATTGGTACTCCCTCCCTGGAAAAAAAATGATGTGAGTGCCTAAAGCTTAAATGTCTTTATCCTTTCAGTGACTTTGCATCTCCCTTATGGAATACTTTATTAAACAGTACAGTGCTTGCTTTTCAGGTGCTTTGCCTTTGCTACAAATTGCATGTTTCCTCAGGCTGCCATAATAAATTCTCACACACTGGGTAACTTACAGCAATAGTTATTCTCTCATAGTTGTGGAGACCAGAAGTCTGAAATGAAGGTGACAGGAACTTGCTCCCTCTAAAGGCTGCAGGAGAAGAGTCTTCCTTGTCTTTTCTAGTACCTGGTGATTTCAGGCCTTCCTGGGGATGGCATAAAGACATTTATCATGGGATTTAGGTCTTGCCTTTATAATTCAAAATGCTATCATCTCAAGGTCCTGAACATAATCACTTTGGCAAAATAACCCTTTTTCTTATGAGGCTATTTACATGGGATTTAGTGGTTAGGGCATGGGTGAACTTTTGAAGAAATACCATTAAACCAATTGCAGGTACCACATTGCCCTTAACATATAATTATTTGGACATAATACTCATAATCCTAAGTGACTTATATGAGACAAAACTGCCATTGCCTATGCATGGTTGAATTATTCTTTAGGCCTCTGGAATTTTAAATTCATCTATTTTCCAGATTTTGTCAGAGGATCTTCCAAAAGTAATTCCCATTTTTAAATATTTCAAAAGAGAAGCAAACTTATTTTTATGCCTCGTTGTGACATGATGTATGAATCAAAAGGATATGCGGACAATAGAAACCTAATGTTTATTAGTAATGGCTAAGCCTATTACAAAGACAACTGGCATGGGGCCAACTGGTGGTTTGGTGTGTCATATGTTTCATGTTACAGAATGTGGTTCCCTGTGAAGACATTTATTAGTAGAAGATGTAAGTGCAGATGTGTTCTCTAATGGATGTTATGGGGTAGTGCTATCTGTCTGGTTTCACAGAATCTGTGACTTAAGGCTACAGTAAAACAAGTTTATGAGACCTGCAGGCGAGCTCAGTGGCAAGATTACAGTCAAATCTAGGGATATATTACCAGGATGTGGACACCCATGAAAAATAACAATTGCAGAATAGTGTTAGGATGTGAGCTGAAACCTTCCTTACTGACATCCTCTGAGCAATTCATCTGCAGCATATTTTCATTGGACCAATCTTCACAGTCAGATAGAAGGAGGATTACATGTGGGCAGGTGCAATAAAGAATCAATGAGCTCCTGAATGCTTAGCTTTCAATAACACTGTGCTAATTGGCAACTGTAGATACCCATTTTTATAAAGCAATTGTTCACAAAAGTCACCAATGTTTAAAAAATTGTTAAAGGATTCTTTGTTCATCTTTGGTAAACTATTTTCTTCAAGGCAGCCGCTTTAAAATGTAGCATGATGTGTAGTCATTTGTAGATTCTAAACACAATGAACACAATTTGGCTGAAAGATACAGGAATCTTAGAATAGGTGGAATGATAATGTCAGTTCTTTTAGTTACTTTATTCTGAGTGTTGCACCTGTGCATTGTTATTTAAAAGGATTATCTGGGGTAAATACTTTGATTTTGCAGTATGATCATATCCAGACTTCTGTTCTTAACATTATGTGGATCTTGAGAACAATAGAAGTTCTTAGAGTTTATATTTCATCTATAGAATCATTTCTTATAAAAATTATTTATGGAGTTCCTAATGCTTTCTAGATATTGTGCAGAATTTCATTTTGAGCAAAACAATTTTAAACAAATGGACACACCTTAATAATGGACCTCTCTGAAATGGAAAAAGAAAACACTAGATTTATTTGCCCTTAGTCATTAAACAGTAAGTGCCTGAGGTATACCAGGCAACTAGTGGACTGTATATTTGGCATTGGGATGAGGCTACAACCACAAATAAGACAAAATACCCACTCCTAATCTGTTTACTCTCTATTAGAGAGAGTGAGAGAGCACAGTCATCAAACATTGTGATAAATTTTATTAGAAAGGTCAGCAAAGGATGATACGAAAATACAGAAAAAGACGTCAAAATTAACCCATGAACCAAAGATAAATTCTTGGAGGTAATGCTTTAACTGAATTTGGAAGAATGAGTTTGAGTTAGATAGAGGTTTGACTACCATATAGGAAATCTTCAATGGAGCAAATTCCATAATTAATTTCTATAGCACTTCCCAATATAAATCTCATAGCCTTGACTTGGTAAAGTCCAGATGTAAGATTTGCTCTCAATAGAAATAATTAAGTGCTTTGAAGATAGAGTAATAAATAACAACTGCTTTCTAGGTGATGTAGTGAGAGTAAGGATGAGAATTAGCTTTGAGAGTTATATACTTTATAAACCTCACAATTTTTCCTTATAGTATGGGCCAGACAGTGATGTTGGAGTCACCCTACAATGAACTTTCAAAGAGATGTGCACATAAATATCCTTAGGCCAATAAACTTGTCTGCTAAATGGGCAGTGTTGGCCAACAAACAAATAGAATGAACTTTCTGAATGGTGTTTTTACAGAGAAGCGAGTTTTCCTTAGCATCATTTCTGCAAATATATTTGGTAAAGAAAAAAGGAAAATCAAACTGTGTTGTGGATCTGAGAGCAGAATGTATAAGAAACAATCCAAACATGCATGGAGATACACAAATATGAGAAAACGTCATTGGAGAATGATCATAGCAGCATTTTTTCTGCAGTAATTCATGTAAGATATAAAAAAGAAAAAAATGGCAAAAGAAAGTCCAGACAAATGTCATTTTGAATATCCATTTACAGCCAAATACTTCATTGGCCAGTGTCTGAAAAGGTTGCATAATGATTGTAAAAGGGGTTTGACATGCAAGTTCTGCAACTGTCATTTATGACCATTTATTTTACGGGGCAATTGGGAGGTGCAATAAATATAGGAGAAATTTCACCCTGCTATATAGCTAGGCAAAACTAGGTGCTTTAGTAGGTTAAGTGAGTCAGTGCTAAATCAATACAAAAAGTAGATAATTTGGGTTCATACGCTGGTCAGCCAAGTTTATTTCCCAAGCATAGATCTCCTTACAAAGAAAGCAATTAATATGCTCACCAAATCAGGATGGTGCCTTTATAGTTATGAAGGAGCACTGAAAATAGATTTTTGGAGCTACAGATTTCATCAGATAGGTACCATTACCTTCACTTAAGACCAAATACAATCTATACTATGTTTTGTTCAACACCAAGAAATGATGAGCTTCTCATTCTGAATTGTAGGAATCATATAGCAGTATATTAAAGCCATTGTAAAATTTCCAGAGAGTCATAAAGGACTCAGGCCCAAATTCCTCAGCCAATAACAGTATTATCTTGGGCTATTAGGACACATCCAATTTTGTAGGTCACAGATTTTAAAAGACTTTGCCCTGCCTTAATTCAACTGTATTTTACAATCATCTTCAGACCAATCAAATTGGACCTGACCTAAAAGCCTCAGTACCCACAGAAATGAATGTCTTGTACTTTGAAAATAATGATCAAATGGCACAGGATTATATCCTATCTGTGCCTCTAAGTATTAAAGAAAGTGTCACAGAGATCGCCACAGTCTTGAGGAACTAAAGAGGAGATGGCATTGTAGTAAGCAAAAACAGCATGTGCAAAGACCCTGAGTGTGAATGAACTATAGGGTGCATGTGTGTGTGTGTGTGTGTGTGTGTGTGAGAGAGAGAGAGAGAGATAAAGGAGAGAGAGGGGGGCGGGGGAGGAGGAGAGGAAGAGGAGGAGGAGAAGGAAGAGCAGAAGGAGAAGGAGCAAGAGAAGGTTAGGGTGGGAAAATGTCCAGGAAGCACAAAATGCAAGTGTTATATGTCAAGTTTAAATTCAAATTTTACTTTCAGCATTAGAATGAGTATGGAACTTAGTTCCATCAACTGGCTAACTATATACAAAACAGATTGTGTGGGGATTCTAATTCAAATTTCATAAACTTGTACTGAGCTAGTCACTGAAAAATACACTCACTTATTTACTCCTTTCAGCCATTCTGAAAGGAGCACATAGCTGTGATTTCCTTTTCACTGGTAAGAAAATTGAGAACCAGCATGTTTAATTTTCTTGTGCAAGGTCAGAGTTGTCAAAATTACATTGCAAAAGTTGGAAATCTGATCTACTGGAGCTAGTTTAAGGGTTTAATTTGCTAAGTTTTGTCCTTGTTCTCTCAGAAGTCTAGCAAACCTCCAACTGCATGCTCTAAAATGCAGCTTGCTCTGTTTTCACCTTTTTTCATCAAAAAACCCCCACAAACCAGTTGCATAAATCTTTTATTTATATTTTCCTCAAAACAGTATCAATGTAGATAATAAGTATATTTTAGAAGTTGGATAAACTTTGATAATAGTTTACAGTAAATTCTTTCCAAGCAGAGTAAGAGACTGTACCCTAAAAAATACGGATATAAATGTGCTTGTACAAAAGCAAATGGCCAAGAGAAACTTAGAAAATTTAAAAGAAGATTGAAAGTTTAAAAGAAAAGAACATTTAAAAGAAGATTTTATGTTCCTTCTAGCTCTTGAAATATGTTAATAATAAATGTCAAATTCAGAAGCTTTGTATTAAATTTACCCTTGCATGTGTTCTTTCTGTTTATATCTGACTGACCCTCTCTCTTACCTTCCTTAGGTGTCTGTTCAAACCGAAAATGTCTGCTACTGAGAATTAGTTTTCTTACGCCAGTCACTTTCTGACTTATTGCTATGTTTAACTTGGTTTTTATAATATGAATAAATTCCTAACTCACTATATAATTACTATTACCTATAGTTTTTAATTGTCCATGCTTTTGGCTAGAATGGATGCTTAGTGAGGGCAGTGAGATTTGCTTCTTTAGTCTTCTAGTGAATTCCCAACTCTTGGACAAGTTTCTGCCACTGAGTATGTGTGAAATAAGTATATTTTGACCAGATGAATGAATGACAGTAGGTACCAAGGGGAACAGAGCAAAACTTACCCAGCAGTGGAAATCAGGGGAGCTCCATCTGGTCATAAGATCAACACCTGTTTGAAGAAACAAGAGCCAGAAGCGGATTCATGCTCACTTGGGAACCATGCAACAGAGGGCAAGTGCACAACACTGATGAGCAAAGAAGACTATTCAATATAGGATGGAGAATTGACTGGAAAAAGTTAGATCTTTATATCACACTAACCCCAGATGAGTCGTAGGAGTACTGGATAATTACTAATAAAAGGAAAGCTTTGAAGTTTTAGCAAAAATCATAGTTACAACCCAGGGTTAGGGAAGAATTTTTCACTCCAGACAGAAGATTTTCAAAAAGTTCATAAGATAAAAAATGATTAATTTGACATTAAATTAAAAATCTCTATTCATTGAAATGTTACATAATCATGAAAACTGTAAAGACACTAACACATAAAGCTGATGAAGAAATTAGCCTATAGAATACATACCTTAAATCAACACAATGAAGATAAAATGATGATTTGATGAAAAAACATGTCAGCAGAAACACTATCTTCATCATCAAGCAAGAAGAGACAAATTCAAGTCACAATAAGATGCTATCACATACACACCACTTTGATGAAAGTGCCAAACTCTGACACAATCATGTGTAGGAATGATGGGGCATATCATGGATGGATCCCAACAAACTGCATTGTTGATATAAAACCATTCAATATTTTAGAGAAACATTTGGAATTATTGAGAATATAATATACTGATATTAATTGCTATTGATCTTAAGTAAAGGAAGATGTTAAATACATACACTAATATTAATGCAGAATATAATTCAAGATTATCTTTCTTCTGTCTAAATCATGGTAAATTAAATTTTACTGCTACCCTGATGTTAGGCATAGTTTTATATCTTGCATAGGCCATTGAAATATGTGTGGAAGTGATGTGTTCTTTCCCAAGTCCAGTATATAAATGCTTTTACACAATGCTCTATGTATTCCCTTATGCTACAGGAACCAGGTAGGCTTATGGTAATGTGAGCTTTTTGTAATTTTGAAGCATTCTGAATGCTGAACCTATTTCCAAGGGACAGCAAACATGTGCAAACAATTCCTTAACTGTTGTATGTTAAGCTACTGCTATTTTAGAATTACTGGTTCCTGCAGTATAATTTATTTTTAGTAATAATCCTGGCAATCCAAAGACTCTTATGTTTATATATCTTATGAAAACGCTTACACAATGAAGTATTAAAAAGCAAATACTTCTACTAACAAAACTGTAAAAGCAATCAAATGTCCATCAATAGAAGGGGAAGTTATTTCAAAGAGGATTTTCTAACAATGTTGAAATAAGAGGTTAAGGGAATTTTGTTTATGAGTGTAGGCAGACAGAATTTTCGTAAGAATTCTAGTACAAGACAAAAGAAGCAAACAAATAATTCGGCCTCCCTTCAACAGTATAAAGAAAGGTAACAGTATCACATAGTCTCCCTGTGCTCTACTTCAAATCAGCATCTAATTATCAATGTTTGCATGCTATTTCAAGTTCTCATTCATCTAACTCTAGACCACTATTTAATCATGATGGATTGTGAGAGCAGCATCATTTGTGGTGCAGGCTATGATCTGCTATGATTCCTCTGCAAAATTATTATGATGAATCACACTTGTCAATGATTTTTGAATGAGACAAATCCAAAACTAATTTGCTATCTGCAATCCAGATGTAATTGGCTATGTATCATAAATCTTCCATGAAAATAATCTTCAGTTCCATTTCTGTCAACAAACAAAAGTGCTCTTCATAGTTCACTCTCTCCCCACCCTCCCCCCACCACTCAAGTGGCATATCATTAGAAAGGAAGGAAGGAAGTGCATAGTTGACTTGACTATATTAAAAAAAAAATCAACAGAAAATGACTGGGTCAAATTGTCTGCACAAATTAATTTTTGTTATCAAAATTATTGTAAATATCATCTCTATTTTCAATCCAGGGACTAAATACCCTAGGGTAGCCATAAATTATTTTATCTTCATGCTAAATTGTGAAAATTAAAAATGTTTATAGAGTGCCCTAGTGTTTGAAAAATACTTGCAATTATTGATTTGAAATAGAATTTGTTAGGAAAGATTGAACAGGGTAAAGGTGGATTTCATCATTATAAGTACAACAAATATAAGCTTGTGGAAATTTTTGTTTTGGTATAGTTTTAATTATTTAAATGCTCTTGTTTTTCTTGCTGGTGGAGACAAATCTACAAAGATGTCTCCGAAGCCTATGTCATAGAGTGTTTTGCCTGTTTTGTCACTATACTTTATGATTTTAGGTTTACATACAAAAATGTCTGCACAGAAAAAGAAATGTCATTAAACAAAAGGACATTCTACTGAATGAGAAAAATCATTTGCATACTATTTCTCGGCTATCAAAGCTCTACAGTTCAGCAGCAATGAAAACAAATAACCAAACAACAAATGGACAGAAAAGATACTTTTTCACAGAAGCTATACAGATATCCAATGGCCATATGAAATTAAATTCATTACTATTCACGAGGGAAACAAAAGTCAAAACCCCAATGAGTTACCTTTCACACACACACCTGCGAGAATGGCCATATCAAGACAAGAAGCAACTACTGCAGGTGGAGGTGGAGAAAAAGGCCTGGTGGGCTCTTGGTAGAAACATAGACTAGTCCAGCCCCTATAGATAAGAGGAGGGAGGTTTCCTAAAAGATTAAAAATGGTTCTGACTCACAACCCAGCAACTCTGCTCCTCAGTATCTGCCTAAAGAATACAAAAACACTATTTCAAAAGGGAGCATGCTGGTTCCCAAGTTCATTATAGTTCTATTTGCAACAACCAAACTATTGTAACTACTTACGAGCCTGAATAAAGATGAGTGCTTCAGGAATATGTGGTATATATACACAATGGAATGCTACTCAGAATTAAAAATAAGTTCTTACCATTTGTGGCAATATGGGTAGAACAGGAGGGGATTATGCTGAGTGCAATAAATTAGAAGGTAAGAGAAAAAATACCAGGCAGTATCACTTATATGTAAAACAGGTAAGCCAATCAATGGGTCAGATAAAGTGAAACTAACAATACACTCTAGAAAACTCGTTATAAACCTGAGGCTACCAGAAGGCAAGAGGAAGATGGAGGGATCAGAATATAGTGGGAAAAGAGCACAGTGGACTCTGGTGGTGAACTTCAGGTATTTGGTGGCAAGTATGGTATGATAACAGCTGAAAAGAGAGATCCTATATTTTTAAAATACAAGCAACCTTGTAAGCCAATGTTGCCTCAATTAGAAAAAGAGACTAAATATTATTATAAAAGATAGAAATTTTGATTTTATTAACTGGAGTAAATTTTGACTGTTGAGTAACTATGGTACAAATAAAACCTAGAGTTTGGTTTCAAACCATATAGAGTCTAGAAAACTTTGTACCATAGAATACCAATTACATTGCTGACTCTGGAATAAGAAAGAAAGAGAATGGGTATCCTTTGAAATGGGAAATAGTTGAGATATTTTCTTCAAATAGAAGTTCTTTATGATTATACACATTTTTTCTATTTTTATCTTATTTAAAATGTTTTTCAGTACTGGGTCATAACCTCTTCCTCTTATGTATGAACTGCAGCATTCTTCATCATGCAAGTTTCCAGCATCTATGTTATATATCTTGAGTGTATGATGGAAGAAATTTTGACCAATCAAAGCTCAGAATGTATAAATATACATGTTCTCAGAAGAAAGTTGAATCTTCTCTGAAATGAAAGATGTCCCATCACAAATCTTATTCTTTTCCCTTGGGTACTTTTCCTTTGTGCTATTCTCCATCTATGCCATACTTCTTAACTAAACTTGCATAATACCATCATCAATAATACTTAGCACTTATGTACTATGCTCCACCTTCTGAGTACTGAACACATGCTAAATAATTAATGTACATTGAAAGGAATCAGAAAAGCACAGAATTTTCAAATTATTATGAGGCAAACATATGTCATTATTAATTATTGGATAATGTAGTTGGTTTAATCTGTTTTTTAAAAATATTTCTTATCTTGTCATATAAGAGGAATAATGTTCACAGTGGGGAAGTATATGAGCCTATAACTGACTTTTACAGATGATTAAATGCTGGGGTTGCAGCCGAGGCTTTTGATAACTGCTAGAGCCATTTATGATCTCATATACTATTCCACCGTGGAACATTAGGCCTTAAATAACATCAACCATGTGCTTTTACTGAATAGAGGAAAAAGAAAAATTAAATTTCCTCTCAGATGAAGAAAAAAATACATTTGAACCCCATAGAACTGTCATAAATATACATGAGTGAAATTATATTTAGAGAAGGTTCTGTAATAGATTTGGGAACTAAGGTATCACTTGACACCTGTCTGGATAGCCTTTAGATAGAAAACTTATGAAGGCATATTTCTTTTATCTATGGGCCTAAAATGTGCATGGGACTTATAATAGGCTCTGACATTAATCACTGCTATAGAGAGCATTCTAATCTCCAAACAAAGTGATTTCACATTTGCATGTTCATCTACTTATGTTGTACACAGTCACTCTAAATGGTCAATTTGCCAAAATCACATTTGAAAACACCACTAGGTGAGGTATTATACAAAGATAGCAGCAAGCTTCTAGTGTGCAAATTGGGCTAGAGAGTGGCAGGGATCAAAGAAAACCTTGTTTATTTAAAAAATATCTAGCAGAATTCAAAGACTATTGCTTCTTGGGTTGTCACATAAAATGCAGTCACTGGATTCTTAATCTTTGCTCTCATTTTCCTGACCTTTAAGCAGCTACCTCTGAGTGACATTTCTCTGATAAAAAAGAAGCCTAGGAGGAAGATCTACATTAAGAAGATCTGAACTCAGTAAATGTGATAGTAAAACTCAGAATTGTATGGCTATGACATGCCCCCAAAGTCATAGTTTCTATGTTCTTTTATAGTACACATTAACACATACTTTTTTTTAAAATTATTTTTTCCCTACATTATTGTAATCCCTGTACTACTTCCGCCACCATATCACCTGTGAGTCATCACCATTTCCCCTTGTCTGATTCCCATTTTGTCCCTCTCCCTCTCCCTGACACATATTTCTTATGTATCAATCATTGAAAAGAACACACTTATTAATCCTCAAGTATATGAAGTCACAGAAAAGAAAGAACAAAAGTAAAATTCATATTCATGTTTGTCTGCTGCCTAAACCTGTGCTTTGAAATACACAAAAACAGCCATCATTTTAGCTTTGGAAGTGATCTCTGCAGTTTTTGATCAGACCTCTAACCTCATGTACACAAAAGATTTAACCATTCAGAAATCCTGCAGTAAGATAGTATCAGAACTTAGATGAGAATTACTTCAATTTTGTTGTGAGTACCATCTCTCCACAGCTAGGTAGCATTATTTTTCAATATCCAGATGAGAAGAAGGATTTCTAGAGATAAAACAGTTACTAATACACTTGATCAAATGGTCGTTCCACTTCTAGTAATTTGAGGTCCTCCAGAAATCTTCCCATAGTGGCTGGACCGGTTTGCATTCCTACCAGCAGTGTAAGAGCATTCCTTTTTCTCCATATCCATGTCAACACTTGTTTCCTTTTTTTATTTTTGGTTTGTTTGTTTTTATTTTTTTATTTTTAAGGACCATTCTTACTGGTGTTTGTTTTGTTTTGCTTTTATTTTTAAGGACCATTCTGACTGGTGTTAGGTGTTTTTTTTTTTTTTGTGGTGTTATAGATTTTTTTTTAATTTATATATAAATTTCACAACATTGTAATCCCAGGGGTATCTTATTGTGGTTTTGATTTATACTTTCTTGTTATATTGAACATTATTTCATATACCTATTGGCCATTTGTATTTGCATTAATCATTATTGACACACCAGTTACTTTTATATATTTATCGATAAATATGTACCTACAATTGATGTGATCAATAATTTTTATTTTTTAAATATAAACCTTTTCATCATGAAGTGCTTCATTAGTCTCTTATTCTTGAATACAACAGTAAGGGTATGAATTTGATTCTGCAGTCACCTACACAGAAAGCATTGATATTCCAGTTAATATTAGTTCCATTTTATTGACAATTATTTGTGTAATTCTACTTAATTGTCCAAATGGCAGTTTCATATAGAGGCTTACCAGTTCTCTGTAGCTCAATACGATGTGAATGTGATATATATGTATCTAAGTATTTGCTCCCTAACAGTAATCTTTCCCTCTGAAACTGCCTTTCAAACATGTGGGGCATGGATACAGGTTGAACGATGAGCTTTAGATAAAAAGAACACTTTTTATCTGTTTAATCCCCTCTGGCACTCTAGAGGGTGGGCAACAGCACATCTCTAACCAGTAGCCCAGCTTCCTAACCTCTTTGGAATGTTCCAAGAGACATATAACCTATTAGTAATGACTGTTACCCCCACAGATAAATTCCCCTGTTATCACCTATACCCCTGTATGTCACATACGCTTGGGAATCAGGTTATTACTTCCTCATTAGCTCATTGTGATCATTTCTCTTCCAGGGTATATGAAGGGCTTAGTAACTTCATTAAAGCCGGACCTGGACATGCTTCCCAGGATCCCCATTCTGTGGGCTAGCCTCACAGATTGCTATCTCTTCCATCTCATTTCTTCTTCTTTCCCACACATGACCCTTAACACAAACATGCCCAGCAAAAAAATATGGTGCATGGGCAGAATTTATTTTGTAGAATGTTTATTGATTGCTGGTGTGTCTTGATTTAACAATAGAATTAGAGTAGAATTAGAGAATAGCCTTCATTTTGATGGTTTAATAAGTATTACCTGATTTCTAACATGTGGCTAGCACTATGTTTATCCACAAAGATCTCATAACAAATAGCATAAAACCTCATTGGCTCATAGCAATAAGGTTTTATTAAATTCACTCTCTGAGGTTGTTGGCAAGTGACTCTGATAATTTTGGAGAGGCTCTCTCCATGTCTGAGGTATAGCAGGCTTTTTAGAGGATCTGGAAGCACTTCAGTTTTAGTGTCTGTGTTAACTGGAATCTGTTCCACTTGTCTCTCATCTTCTAGCACCTGAACCTGGTTTTTAATCATACTATTGAGAGAAGACAAGGAAAGGGCAAGTACAATTGTATTAGACCATTCAAAGATTCTTTCTGCAAAATGTATAGGTGCAATAGAGTGTATGAATACAGGTAAAGAAGACTAATCTGGCCTATTAGTGTGAGTTTCTATATTCTTTACTCATAGCTACAATTACTTAAAAATCTCTTATATGCTCTATATTTATTATTATAGCACACCTGCCATACTCCTAAATATCATCCAGTTATGACAGCAGTCTCAGAAGCTCCAAAATCTTATTATTATCAACCTATTTGAAAGTGGGTCTTGATTTAGGGGAGCACAAATAAAAAGACAAATTGTCCTCAAATCTTTGACCTATGTGACAGATTTAAATTTTTGAAAATTGTCTCAGTACTATTTTTGGTAGTTTCCAACCATTTTGTTTTGAGAATGCAACATCTGTATGGGAATGTCATGTGAAGATTTGCATACAATATTCAAACTAAGGTTCTTACCAACTTCCATCACCAAATATATCAGTGAACAAACCTTCAGATAATTATAATCACTAGTCTGTACAGTTTTTTAACTGCTGTACCAGATATCATTGAGTAGATAAATGCTACTCCACCTTCCTAGTTGCAAATTTCTGAAGCACAATCTCAGAAAACATCTTAAATGCCTCTTGCCATGCAATCGGGGAGAGAATAACTACAAGAAACATGTTTATTTGAATACAGAATAATAGAAGGAACTGTGGCAGTCAGTAGTACATATCAATTCTGAAATCCTTCCATGTAAAATGTAAAATGTTGCCTTGTAAAGTGTTGTCAGGTTATCCTACCCTGGAATGGAATATGTTCTTCATCAAGCCTAGGTTCTTCAACCAGGGCATGATTGAGACATCTGAGGAATAGTTAATGGTGCTTTTGCAAGTAATACTGATTTAAATTTTTTTTTGGATTTTCTGTGCATTATATTTGAGTTCACTACATATATAATAAATTAAATCCCAGTTATTTCGAGATATATGAACCTCTTATTGGTATTTTGACGTGTGAAACTGCTCTAAGACAACACCATTATGTTTCCTAGGAATTACATTTGTCCAGTATAATTCTTTCAGAGGTGTTAACTAAAGTTATTAATGACCCTTAATCCTAAGGCAATGTGTTCATATACTTGTTAGAAAGATTAAACTATCAATGGTTTGATTTTTCAAATTAATCATTTCCAGAATTCCTTAACTCTCCACATTTCCACTAAATATTGCTTAGAAACTGATCAGTATTTTGTTCTACATTTTTCTCGTAAAACCTTATTAAAAACAGTTAAAAACAACCAACATATATTTAGTACTTTCTTTGGAAAAATTGTTCATTTGATAATTTTCTAACTTATATGTGATAGTTTTCTAAATATGGCATAACTTCATAACACAGATCACCATAATTCATGCATTTTCTTTAATAGTATTCTGCCACTTGTTCCAGGCTTTTCTAGCTATACCCTTACTACTTGGCCACTGATGCCCAAGTCAATGGATATTTGTGTTACAGAGGCACTATATTTTCAGTACAACTTTTTCCATCAACTAGTTTAATTTAATAATGATGTGAAACAAACAGAGAATATCTGCGGAAAACAACCATAAAGATTTATTTCTCACATGAAAATAGTCCACTAACCATGTTTGGTGGGTTAATTAACTATCAAGTGATTAGTATGTCATTTTTTGGGAAAACTGGGAAAAAAACCTCAGCTGTACTACATTCCTCCCATCATTTCTTAGGTGAGAGTCAGCTATGTCTTTTCAAGGTTGTATTAGAGCAAATATGTGAGAATTTGAGCCTATTTGCCAATAGCCTAATTTCATAAATATATACCTAATTGTATAAATCATGTTATTTTTTTTCTTTGTATCACATTTAATAACATATCATTGGCCATAGTTGACTCCAGGGGTGAAAATTGTGTCTACTCTCATACCCATTGGATGGAATCACAAAAATATATAGCAAAACCTGTGATGACTTGAAGAATGAGGATTTGGTTCTCTCTTTGAAATCTACCAATTTAGTGTCTTTTTGATTCCAAACTCCCAATCCTCATGTATTGTCAGTTATTTTATATTTCATTGGAATTGTCTAAGTGTTGTGTTTTATATTTACATATGACAACTTTTTTTTTTATAGATTTAAATATACCACTTAAAGCAAAACATCATTTTAAGGAAAGTACCTTTTATAGCTTAGTTAACAGATGAGGAAACCTCAGTAGAGGGTTTACAATGCTTGCTGAATTTCCTTTCCTTTGGAGAGAAACAGTTAAATGATACTCAGATTGGTTCTATTTGTCAATTAGAATATTGGTTTCTATGCAATTAAGTCATATTAAACAGCAAACTTTATTGCAGTTGGGGAAGCTTTTCTTTCTCTGTCTTTTACAGATATATTTTTATTGTATCATACATTAAGTGCTTAAATGAGATTTCCTAATGAAGACAGACTTAGACTACATTTTCCAACACCATAAAAAATATTAAATGCACTTCCACACAATACATGATTATATATACTTTGATCAGTCAGCATTTTCCTACAAAATAAACGGAGCTATTATGGGCAACCATTATGGAATATAAAGATGATCAGAATTATAATCACTAGTTGTTACTAAAGCTGTTATGTAAAAACCACACCCCTCAAATAAAATTCATTTTATTTTCTTTGATGACATAGTAGTTGAATTTTATGGGAACCTTCTAGCCTTCTGTGGTCCTTTATTGCCCAAAGTGGTCACTAAAGGAAAATTAATTAATATTCAAGGACAGGAATATCATATCTTTGTGACTTTCAACCCCAAGAGCAAAACCCATTAGTAGCTATAGATTTTTCTCTGCAGCAGTGATATAGTGTATAATCAATTTGTATTAGTCTAACACTGTATATCAAGATGGTAAGTCTTTTGGGGTCTATGCATCTGTTTCCTCTGGAGTTTGTACCAGGCTGTACATAAAATCTAAGTGATGAGACACAAGCAAGAGTTTCAATGGTTATAAAATTTCCTGAGTCTGATCTCAGTCATCTTAACAATTCCTCAACAATGAGCACTCATTTTACTTATTTTAATCAATAGCCTATTTCTGGGTGAAACAATTGAGTCATTAAAACTTCTGATACTTTAAACAAATTAATACCAATAATAGACAACAGTTCTCTCTTTCTTTTGCCTTTTTTATGTTGCCCAGTCTTATTTTCCTTCTTATTGTATTGTCAAGAAGTAGTTTTCTTTGCATAATAGAGACTCTTAAGTATTGAAAAAAATTTCATGCAGTCTTATTCCAAAGAAATTAGGCATCTGGTGTATTTAAATGATTGAAAATATAATGCACAAACCTATAATTTTAATTCTGAATTTTCCACTGTATTTACTGATTAAAATGTTTTTCTATTTCTTTCAAAAATGTTTACGTTATGCAGTTCTATTTTTTATGGTTACTAATCCATGATTCTTTGTTATACGGAAGACCAATAGAGAGTGTTGAAAAGTTTCTGTTTCCTTGGAAACAGAAGTTCTGATTTTCTAACTGCACATATTATTTCAACCTCAGATTCTTTATTTCTCAACTTTGAATAATAATAATAATGATAGTAATAATGGTTCATGCTTATAAGTTAATCACAAATATGTAAATATCTTCTGATACTATAAATCCACAAATACAGACACAAGATATGAAAAGCAGTAATTTTCCTTGATATAATTTCTTGAAAAATATTACAGAGTAATATTAGAAATCACTCTCCAATCCATCTTCCTTTTGGGGGTAATGCATCATAGATACTAAACTAGGATTAAAAAACCAATGCTTGTTTAGTTCTTTTAACAATAGCAGTTTACTAAAAATAGTGAAAAAAATTAGAAAAATATTCTTGTCTAGTTGGTAAATAAATACACAGTGAGTTGAGACTCAAATGAGTTAGGTTTGGCTCATGTAAACTGAGGGCTCTAGAAGCCTCCCTCTCCATGGACTCTACCTGGTCTTTGCCAGTCATGATGGAAGGAAATGCTCAATATACAAGAATGACTTTTTTCTGGGTCTGGAATCTAAAGGAGACTAAATGGGACTCCATGAGGACATAGATGACGTAAAAGACTAAGGGAAACAAAGGTGATGAAAAAGAAAAATAGGTAGGATGGAGTCTCTATGTATGATTAAATAGACTTACACATTATGAATCAGTAATCCATAGGGTAACTAAAGGATTCTATTGTTCTATGCTCTAAACTGATAATCTGTATTTAATAATGCAACTAGAATTTTCAGAAATAGATGCTTTCTTAGTCCTTGTACATAAAAGGTATAGTAAGAAGATTTCAATATTTGGGCAGAAATTATGACTGTGCTGTGCTCAATTGTTTCTTCATTTTCAGCAGTGGGTCCAATGAGAAACATGATGCAGTTAGTAAAATGGATACATAATAAAAGAAATGCTAGCTTATACAATGAAGATGTCTTTACTATATGATTATGCTTTTATGGAGAACTTTTTTCATATTTATCAAATACCTACTAGATACCAAACAATGAATCAAAGAAATAAAGTACAGGTAATGTTATATAATGAGATTAGTTAAAAAAATGGAATCCAATTCATGTATGTTAATTAAAAACAATCAATATTTTCTATATGAGGAATGTTTTATTTCATCACAAACATATCAACAAATGCACGCTATATTTATCTTTTGAAATTTCATATTTGAAATAATTGTAAATCCTATATGTATTTTCATATTTAATTTAAGCAACTGTTACAGAAATACATTTGATAAAATGACATAGAAAATATGCTTTCAGCAATATAAAAATGCAGTAATTATATGAGAAATATAAAGGAAATAAATAGCTAAAGTATTTTCTCAGAGAATCAAGTGAGAGAAATCATTCTACCCATCAAGAGTTATTCTGTAATAATTAAAACTGTGTACTATTGGTAGGAAGGGTGTTATACAGATCAGTATACCAAAGCAGAAAGTCAAGAAATATCCTGAATTTAAGTCCAGAAATTGATTTTCCATAAAGATACAAAAGAAATCCAATGATAAAAAGTTAATATTTTCAGTCATTGATGTCACAATAATTGAATATCTGCAGGCAAAATAGAAACATAAAGTTCATACTAAATCTCTTATATAAAAATGAACTTAAAGTGGGACATGGTCATAGTTATGAAATGCATAGCTATGTATTTTTACAAGAAAATATGGATAAAATTTTTAGAAACTAAGATTTGGTACATTGCATGACACTGAAAGTATGATCCATAGAGAAAACCAACTGGATTCTAACAAAATAAAAACCTTATTCTGTGAAAGACTTAAAAAATTGTCATGTTAAAGGCTAATCAAATAATGGAAAAACACGATTTGAAGGGGTACATGTACTCCTGTGTTTACTGTAACGCTATTTACAATTGTGAAGTTATGGAAACAACTTACATGTTCAACAATAGAGCAGTAGATTAAAAAGATGTGGTATATACCCACATGATGGAGTACTACACAGCTATAAAAACATGAATCTTTGACATCTGTGACAACATAGATGGGACTGGAGGGAATTATGCTATGTGAAATATGTCGGATGGAGAAAGACAATTACTAGATGATTTTATTCACATGTGATATATACAGAAACAAAACAAAGGAATGACAAAATTAAACCAAAACAGCCCCTAAAAATATGACTGTATAACTGATACTAGAAGAGGAGGGTGGATGAAAGTGGGAACAAATGTGGGAAGGGATTTAGTGGTCTATGGTAGAGGACTTTTGGTCCTTTGGTAGCGAATGTCATTACATACATGTGAGGGAGTGTGAACCTGTTCCTAT
This sequence comes from Uropsilus gracilis, assembly GCA_004024945.1. Taxonomy (NCBI): domain Eukaryota; kingdom Metazoa; phylum Chordata; class Mammalia; order Eulipotyphla; family Talpidae; genus Uropsilus; species Uropsilus gracilis. Next base: position 34,798 of record PVHY01004981.1, read on the forward strand.
GAATCATATACTATCCTATAAACTCATGTTACTGCAATTAAAAAATAAGTCTATTAAGAAGTAGTTATAATGATAAATGCTGATGGGTATTCAGAGAAAATAGATCTCTCATGCATTATCAATGGAATATTGATATGGAATATCAATGGAATAGAATGGAATATCAATGGAATATCAATGGAATATTTTTTGAACTAGGTCTTGCTATTTTTGCCTGTGAAACCACAGGCTCTCGTTGCCCAGGATACCACAGACTCAAGCAATCCCCAGCCTCAGCTTCCCAGGTAGCTGGGATTACAGGTGTGCGCCACCACACTCAGCTAGTTTTTTTGGGACGAGGTCTCACTATGGGCCCCAGGTGGGACTCGAACCATTATCCCTAGCCCCAGCTGCTTCATAGGCTGAAGCTTACAGGCACAAGCCACCATGCCCGGCTTCAATGGAACTTTAAATTTGTATTACCACTCTGAAAAAAATATTGGCAGTTTCTTAAAAAAAATGGAATATATACTAACCATATGACCCAGGGAAATGAATACTTATTCCTGCACAGAAATCTATACAAGGATACTCATAGCAGCTTTATTTGAAATAACCTAAAACTAGAAAGTCAAAATATTTATTATCCAATAAGTAAATGGATAAACTCTAATACACATTTGCCATGGAATACAATTCTGTGATGAAAAGGAACAACTTCTATGGATTTAAAGAATATAATGTGAGTGAGAGGCTAATCTCAAAGGCTACATAATATATAATTCCACTATATAATATTATTGATATGACTTTAATATATATACATGAACAAATAAGTTATATATATGTGTGTATATGTATACATTATACATGTACATCTATGTCTACATAGATTATATATTATATAGCATATATTATATGTTACATAGATTATATCTATGTAATCAATTAGTGGTTGTCAAAGGTTAAGGATTAGAGGGATAGGTTATGACTCTACAGATAGCATGAGGGAGACATTTGTGCTGGTGGAATAGTTCTATCTCAATAGTAGTTACAATAGATATCGCCATGTGATAAAATGGCCTAGAATTGCACACATATACAGATACACACATATGTGTGATATATTATGCAGTGTATATTATACACATACACTGTAATAATGTGAATTTCCTAGTTTTGATATTGTTCTGTGTTGATATAAAATTTTACTGTTGTAGGAAACAGAGTGAATGGTATGTGAAACCACTCTCTCTCTTTTTAAAATTTATTTATATATAAATTTCACATCTTTGTAATCCCAGGGATTCACTTCCCCTCCCCCATCGTTCCCCTTCTTTCCCCCCTCCTCCAAGTTGTGTGCTTCAGTTTGGTGGTTAGCTTATTTTGACTTTTCCCCCCTCCTCCAAATTGTGTGCTTCAGTTTGGTGGTTAGCTTATTTTGACTTTTCCTCAGGGCTTCTGTTAATTTTTTCCCATATCCTATATATTAGTGAAACCATTAGGTTTGTGAAACCTCTCTTTACCAACTTTTGGCAAATCTTTACTTATTTCAAAGTGAAAAGTTAAAAGATTGCTGTTTTAGACCTGTTGGCATTCAGCTGAGATTTTCTAAAGTAGAATAATAAGAATCTTTGAAAAGTCATTGGAAAGTGATGAGAAAAAAAATTCCAAATAATTCCATATAGGGAAGCAAATGAATTTGATTTGATTTTACAAAATGATTTCTACTTTTAAAGATCTATGCTATATAGATGTCATTGCAATTATGTAAATTATTTTGTGTTTTATTTCTTAAATAAAAGTTGTTGCTGGAATGGCAGGTTAATGCTAAGCAAAATGATTTTAATATGTAAGAAAACTATCTAAAGATTTTATTTATAAAATTTTGGTTATTGATATTAATTTGATTGCTCCTTAGTGAGTATTCTGAAAATATTCTACTCCTTTGTTCTCAGATTTTGTTTACAAAAATATTATGTTGGACCAGTAACTCAGAGAAATAACAAACTGCATTCATGGTATGTTTTCACACTGGAGTTTGTCATATTTAAATTCTCAATAATTTTAATGTTCTCAGCAGTATGATATTTATGTATTAGATCTATGGTGTTCATTATGACTGTCATGGTATGAGTCACTTTCTTGAACTTAAAGTGGGAAAAATACCCAAATATTTCCATGAAAGGTATTACCTTCATAAAAATTTTCCTTACTATTAGATTTTCTGATCCTTAATATTTTCTAAGTGTGTGATTTTGTAGAAATCTTGTATATTATTTTATTTTTTAATTAACTTTCCTTTGTTGATCTATTTTAATGAATTTGTTTAAACTAGAAGTCTATACATCAAATATGCAAAATTATATGAAATTATATAAAATACAAATATCTCTTGAGTGGAAGAAGAAAGAGAATTGAGGAAGAAGGTGTTATTCTCCATCTTTTCATTAAATCTTTTGAGAGTAGATATATAAATAAAAAGACTTAACCCTGGAATAGTGTGGGTAGTTGTGGTTTCTTTTTATAAAACCCTGTAAACCTGGGAAATGATAAGTGCTTACTTAGCACTATGAATATCATCAGATGTAAGGGTAAATATTCACTTTAATTTCCTGACCAATCCTTGCTGAAACACATAGACTACGTGGATATCACCTTTCCTTTGTCTTTTATGCCCAAAACCTTGCTTTTAAAAAATAGGTTTGCTAACTAGTTTATGTATTCTACAAAGGCAGATGCTTCAAACTAGTAAAGGATGATAAAATGGATCATTACATGTAATTGTACTGGAATCAGAGGTCATCACTGAATGCTTGGATTATTCAGTGGTTCTGTAAGAAAGACTTGTGTTAGTCACGGTCCTTCAGAGAAACTGAACCAGTTATGAAGCGATGGGAAGTTCAAAGCTTGGAAGAGCTATAATATGGCCTCCTGTCCCAGTCTGAAAGCTTGAGGACTGGAGCTTGGGTATGTTTCAGCTGGAGACTAAGATCCAGAGTAGGGGAAAATCAATGTTCTAGTTAGAGAAATAAAAAAAAAAAGTTCTATTTCATTTGCCTTTTTATTCTACTCAAGACTTCAGTGGATTGGAAAAGGTGCATCCACATTCATTGAATGTTAATGTCATCCAAAATTTGTTTGTGAATGTTAATATCATCCAAAAATCCATTCACAGGGTTGCTCACAAATACCTTATTCTACAACAGTATCTGGGTTTAATTTTTTGATACAAATGAAATAAAAGAATATTAGAATGAAGTAGAGAGAATCATAATTACACTGATTTTGTTATAAAAGAACTTCAGACATCTTTCTGTGGTTTTTTTTTTCCTCACCAATTTTAAGTTTACCAAAGTCCAAAAGAATTGTACTTCCTCATGAAAGTGACTCAGAGAAAAATCAGTGTGCTATCTACAAAGTAGTATTTACTGCTTTTTATCCAATTTCATTTTCCTAACACTACTCAATCAGATATCCATTTCTCTACTTACTTAGCCTCTATAGAAATGCAGATCACCATGGTACTCAGTAACTTCAGACAGTCCATAGATATGTATAGATGCATCATCAGGTAATGGAAGCTGTTGCTATATTATTAAATTAGAGGCACCAGTGGTTAATTTCTTTGCTAATCCATCAGTATAAAAATAGTGTCAGAGAAGAGACAATGGCAGGAGTTATTCCTCTAATAAGCGACAACTTGAAGCTATTTCTCCAAATAGTAAATTGTGTTCACGTACATTTACTTATGTATGTCATTTGTTCAATACATGTTAATGAAACACTGACTGAATTCAAGATACTGCAAAATCTTGGAGGTAAACATAAAGATGAATATACTATTCTGTTTCAGAATTATCAGGCTAGGAATACTAGCAGTAGGGTTTAAACTTAAGTATCATGCATTCTATCAGTTGATAAGAATGAGATAAAATAGCATTCCTGAAGTTCTTGGAAATCTAGAAAGGCAACTCCAAAACGGTTGAAAATGGCAATAGGGTATGGGCCATAGTTATTTGAACCAGGAAAATATGTCCAGTTTATGACTAGGAGTGAAGCAAGCATAGAGGACAATGAAGGAAATAGACCAATTACCAGAAGTGGATTTTCAGAATAGAATTCTATTTAGAAGAATCGAAGCACATGATGTGAGAAATCAGAAGTTTTGAAAAAGGTCAGAGCCGATTCATCAGAAATACAATACTTTGTTGGGGTCCCATTAATAACAAAGGCAACCTGACTTAGTCAAAGACACTATTGGTGTGCAGGTCCTTAGACATTTCCACTTTGGTTCATATTTGTTCTTGGGGTCTGAAAGCTCTACTTAGCCTTCTAGTGGATGTTTAGTCTTATTCAGGGAAGAAGGGAGAATTGGAAAATTAAGTTAGACTATAGGTGTGTCAGATGTCAAGTTCCCATCCTCAAGAAATTGAACTTCTCTATATTTTTATCAAATATCTGCTTTAGTGATACAGGAAAAAGTATAGGCATTTTAATAAAATAAACTGAGATTAACAATCTGTGTTAATAAGTGAACTGATAGTGTGTGAATCATGCAAACACCTCATTATTTTCAGGTAAATATGTACAGGCAAATCAACTTAATTGCATACAGGAGGATCAATGGCATTGATGACTTTAATTTTCATTCTTTATGTGGTGGCAAGGACACTGTCCTACTTAAATCTGGCAATAGCCCTGTGGTTCGACTTGACCAGATATTACCAAACATAACGTGAGTTTCTCAGTTACTCATTGCTGTGTAAGAAATCACTCAAAATATAGTGACTTAAAGCTAAAATCCCTTTCCTTTTTTAGTTATGTCAACAATTTAGACTTGATTCAACTGGGAGGTTTTCTGTAATTTTTTGTGGTATGGTTTGTGCAGGTGAATTTACCAGGTGGCTTGATATAAGGACTGGTGTGCCTAAGAGTTTTGAGTTGGTGTGGCTAGTCTCTATTCCATGTGGTCTTACAATGATGTAATAGCTAGGCAGAGTTTTCTCACATGGCAAAAATATAGGTGCATGAGGTATATTTCCCCATACCTCTTTAGGTTTCTAGGATGAAAAATAACAAGAGAAAAGAGCCAAAATGATGTTTAATGATAATATACATATCTTCTATTTACATGGGAAAACCCCAGTAACACTGTTACACACATGGTGGATTCAGACATTGCTTAAATAGCTTCAGCTAAGACAGTAGTTATTGGAGGGGAAAATGGGGAAGACCAGTTAGGAAAAATTACCAGGGTAGATGTAGTCAACAAAGACATGATTGTAACACAGATAAATCCTTCCTTATCCCTTAAAAATGTTTAAAGCTATTGGGTCTTTCTCAATTGTCTCTTAAGTGCCTGCTTACCAGAGTGATAAATCCACCAAAACTGGGGCTTTGGTGGCTTTATCAAGAGTCACCAACATCAGCTCCCCCATGTGACTCTTTTTCCTCTATTTTCCACACAATATACATCCACTTCATTCCTTCCTCCTTCCCAGCAGCCCCTATTTCATCACATGCTGGGAGTTGTAGCCCAAGGTGCTGAGATGTTGGCAGTGTGGAAGTGGGGACTGGGAAAAAATGCACATTCTAGGGTTGCAACAACTCCTCTGGCATGACGACACATTCTGTAACAAATAGAGATATTTTTCTTTCTCAAAAGTGGAATGGAATTAACCATGAATTTGAATTAAGACTGATTACTCTTATTTTACAAATTGTTAATGGGTTTCTCTGAGAAGCCAGGAAAGCAGTGCCCTTTAAGAGTCTGATCTTACCTAGAGCAAATCTACTTAATGTCATCAAAGATCTATTTTAAATTAACAGAAAAATGTGGACCAAAAATAAATGATCTGCCTATTTTGGCTACTTTATGACTAATGTATAAATCTCTGCATGGTTCAGTTGCAGTGGTTACTACTACTACATTTTAGAGTAAGATATTTTATGTCGAAGAGGCTAAGATTATACAATATAAGTAGAATATATCAAATGCTCTTTTGTGAGAGACTGCTCCCAAATGGTACATAAAGGGACAGAATTTGCTTTTGCTGGGTTGAATTTGAGCTGGTGTGTTTGCACAAAGAATTTGTCTGGAAGGCAGTCTTTAAACCTAAGTGGGCACAATTTTATCAGGCCTTAGTGCATTGTATGTGTAAGGTATTGTTTTTCCAATCTTTCATGTTCTCCAAACTTTGTTTGCAGAGAGAGATGAGAAAAATGTTTGTAAGTTGAAAATAAAATGTAAATATAGAATAGTTGAAGGGCCTCATTTTGAAGCCTGGTACTTGTTCTCATTCTGATGTTTTAATGATTGGTTGTGCTTACTGCGCTACAATTTTTGGGGAGTGTGTATGTGTGTGTATATGTGAGTGTGTGTGTAGGCGGGGGGGGGGAAGAGGGACAGAGAAATCTTTCTCTTCCATTTAATCATTTCTGCTGAATGGCACTTTAAATGTTTCTTCTTTTTTGAAGCAGAAAGCAACTATTAACCTTGTGTTACATTGCAGAGGTAAATCTTTGGACAGAAGAGTAGATTACTGGCCTGAAGCAGTAAAGAGGGAATGGGCCTTAGTGACTAAATCTAAGCATTTCTGAAGCCAAGATCTGTTTTCAGATGACAGGAGCTTAATCTCTTTTGTGAGCGTTACAAATGGAATGGTGGATCGGCAGTTATTGATGATGCGGGCATATATCCAGATTCCCAGAACAGCAGGAAATATATTTCTGGCAAGTTCTACATAATAAATAGGCAACATTGCTATTATCATTATTACTAATTACTAATTATTACTAATTATTACTAATAAGTGATGTAAATAGAGACTCATTCTTTCATGTAGTCTAACTAAACAGAATGACATTCTCATTAGGAAAATATCAGTTTTGCAGTTTTGTTGTTCCTAATCAATGAAGGAAGAATAAAGGCAAGAAATTGGAAAGAGTTCATTTTTAACCTGTTTACATCTCTAACTAGTCCACAGTTGACCTTCTAGTAATCAGTTGGAAAATACCCAACCTTTCAGAACTTCAGATTTTTTTAATTCTACCCTACTGGTTCTAACAATTGCTGACCATGATCCTGACATTTGGTTGAGTTACAGCAACTGGGTTACAGCCCCAGTGTTGTAGCTTTAGTGTCACAGGAGTAGTGTTTCAGTCCTCATATTACAGCTTGTGCAGTATAGTAGCAGTGTTAAAAGTGTTATGGCTCTAGTATCACAGCAAACTTTAATTTAGGGCTTCAAGAATGCAATCTTGGGGACATAGACTCAAGGATCACTTGAGCTGAATGCCCAAGGAGCTCCTCAGGGATATTAGATATACCTTATGCAAATAAGATTTTTGGTCAGCACAGTTTTGACTGGTGGAAAGTTTTTGAACTGGTGATTGCTGGTGTGGTTTCATTTCCTTCTTATCTGTGGGTATGGCTAGCTTCAACACATGCCTGATGGTGGGAGCATAGCATCTTGGAATCCCCATGACCTGAACCTGGGTTTGTTTATTATGAAACTCAGTATGACACTATGTTCATTTTTTTTATTTATTCAAAAAAAAATTATGATGAAACTCTTGGAAAAGTAGCATATAGGATAAGGTTTTAATCTTCTCACTGATTTTGCAATAATAATTTGAACTTTTGAAAAAGAATAAGCTTCATACTTTATTATTACATCTTGTACAAAAACATTCAATAATTTTAGTTACTGTTATAAGATTCTTCAAATTGAAATGTTTTCATAGAAATAATGTTGATTTCTTCACTTATCCAGAGTTCCTCTTAGTTTTCAACATTAGAAGTTTTGTTTCATTGTTTAAATTAACTTCTAAATATTAATAAAACAAACTGAGGATCTTCTTAATGGACTGAACCATTCTAAAAAGTATACCACATTAGAACTATTGTTTTATTAATGTTGTTTATTGAGAGAAAAGTGTTATCACTAAGCAGGGATCTTTCTAAGGGTAGTGCTGATTTTTTTAATAATAATTGTATAAGATGGAAAGATAAAGTGGATATTATTTTTATTTTACAGGTAGAATCATCTTGTGTTTGGGTAATTTAAGTGACTTGTCTGATGTCATTATAGGGTGAGAGGGGAAAATTTTTCCTTCCCTTCTGGATTCTTAAACTACCCAAGCAAACAAATTAACATCAGACAGATTAGCAGAGAAAAAGGACAATTTAATTACATACAAAAAGAGAATTTGCATAGCTATAAATCCTAAAGTAAATGAGACAAAGGGATTTTATTCTTGAGTTAATGATTAGGATAGGAACCTGGTAGATCAAAGAGAGATGAGGCACCTCAAGTGATGAAGACATGGTGACATACATGACAAAACTGGATGATTCAAATGTTTACCCTGACATAAATTTCAGTTTCTCCAGGGGAACGATTATTTCTGGAGATGTCCCTAAATCTGATAATCTTTATCCTTAACCATAATGGCAGAGTTTCTCTTAAAGTCTGAGCAACCTCTGTTTAGTTCCATATACCATGATCACATGTTTTGAAAAAATCCTGGAGAACTTGAAAAAAATGTATTTGAATATTCTGGGGAAGTCTATTCTCAAAATAAGAGTTAGAAGTGCCTTCTTATTATGTCAGACTATATTCAACAAATAGTCTATGTCTACAAGGAGCATTGCCTCTAGCAATAAAGAAAAATGTAGATATTGCTGTTAGAACAATTTAAGAGAAAGAGTGATAAACACTATAAAAGCATACCAGAAAATATGTGAAGAGATATTGGTGATAATAAAGGTGATAATAGAGGTGACAATAGAGAGTACAACTATTCAGAGAGTCTTCAATAGCTAGTATTTGGGAAAGATTCTAGGTTTGGAATATAAAAATGTAGAAATAGAGGGAAATCCATTTTAGTTGCCCTAAAGTGACAGACCACAATTAATACACAAAAATCTGTTGCATGTCTATATATAAACTGAAAGGGGCAGGGGGAGGGATCAGGAAACCATTCCCATTTGCACTTGCCTCAAAAAGAAGAACTGGTAAAGATAAAATAAAGTAATTGAAAAAAAAAGGTAAATGTTGAGTGAATTATGAAAACTAGAGATTTGTGGAAAACATAATGTAGCATGTATAGATGTTGATTTATAAAGGTAGATACCTGACACTTATATAATATTATAAAGCAGGGTTATTTCAATAAAAATTTTTCTTAAAAATGAAATTTCTAGTCTTTTATTGTCTTATAGGACTTGGAGGTCTTTTGTTGTACCTAAAAATTGTGAATTGTTTTCCCTTGTCTGTAACTTGCTATTTTATTTTCTTATTTTGTATGTTTGATGACAAATCTTTCTAATTCAATTGTTTTCATTTAAAATTAAAGCTCTCGTGTCCTGTATGGGAAATCTGAGTTCTCTTGTCCTGTGTAGAAAATCTGAATCTGTATGGTCAAAAAGATATTTTCTAATATTTTTTCTAATAATGTTTTTTCTAATTTAGGACTATGATGCAACTTGAATTACTTTTAAATATGGTTTGATGTAAAGCACTATTACATTTTATTCTCCTTATGGAAATTCTAATGTGCCAACACCGTTTATTGAAAAGGTGGTTCTTTCTGTTAGATTGTAATAAAAATTTGTCATGAGTCTATTTCTTGATTATATTTTCTGTTCTAATATCTTTTTTGCACACATTTATTAAAATTTTGTTCATAGTTGGTATCAATTTTTGTATTTGATTTTACATTTTCTTCAACAAAATATGTGCAAAATTTACAAGTTTAGAAATTTTGAGATTGTGTAGCAAAATTGTTCTTTCTTTGAAATTTGAATTGATTTACTTACTATTAAAAATAAATTTTTATAAACACTAACTGATACTCAGAATCAAAATGGACTTTTCTGTATTGGTTTCAAGTACTGATTTATCATCATCAATCTTTGTAGGATATGATTTCAAGTTCAGCCTGTAGCATATTGGTTCTACTAATTGCAGACCTGCTACTGTGTTTTTACAACTAACACCAGTATCTACCTCACATCGGGTCAGATACTGGCATTGGCATGTATCTACATATGTTAGTCATTTGAACCCAACTGAATCATAATCATAATCATAATCTAAATTGAATCATAATCTAAGAGATATGAACCTCTCATACAAAAAAGATAGGAATAGGTGAGATTGGGGTAAAAAGGATGTACTCCTCCTTCCTCATATAAGATCTATGACTCAAAATAAAGCTGAAATTTGCATTGTGACTTATTCCTGGCCATAGAAAAACTCAAAAATTACAGCATGGACTTTTGATTCTTGGGAGTTGTTTTTCATAAGAAAGATCCCTTGATAAAGAATGACTGACTTTATTGTTCCCCTGTTATCCTATTTAAATTTGGAAATAACTACCTATTGTTTAGACAGAAGATCATTCTTTTACAGCATGCCTGAAGATGAAGTGTTCCCATAGGAAAAAAAAATAATAAAATTACTCAAAATAACATTAAAAATGCACTACAAGTAAGAGATCTGTTTTCCTTTACTATTTTTTTAAAAAAGAAAATACAAGTTATTTGATGATGGATTCAGTTTGCTTTGAGTACTCTTTTATCATAGGTTTCAAAGGGAGAGTTTTTTAAAATCACACCTTTGCTAAGACATAAAAACACAAGTTGCTAAGCTGACAAGTTTGCTGCAGTGAGTTAGTATGGAATTTTGAAAAAAAAAAGGGGGGGGGGAGGGAATTTTCTCAGTTGCAATGAACAATTACCAAAGCCTGCATCCTTCTTTTTATAACAGTCTGCATTGAGCATTATACTTCTTTCTCCCCGGATAACATTAACTGTGTTTTTGGTTTTAAAATCGATCGTTTTCTTATTAAATTCAAAGAGTATGTTTCAACAGAATTGCATTTAGCCTCCGAAGAGCAAAACAGAGAGGTTAAATGTAAATCATAAAACTCTGTTTATCAATAAAAGGATTAAGTAGGTTGCAAAGGCAATTGCCACTTAGACTTGATATATGGTGGTCACTGATTTTATATGGTATTCTGATGTTTTATTTTCATATTTCCTTTACAAAAAAGAAAAATGTAGATAGAATTTTAGCTAGTATTTTGAATAAATTGTATAGGTTCCTAAGGAATGACACTCGAATAATTTAGGCTTCATGGAAGAGATCATTTTTATTGTTTAAAGAAACAAAGATGGATGGATGGATGGATGGATGGATGGATGGATGGATGGATGGATGGATGGATGGATGGATGGATGGGTGGATGGGTAGATGAATGAGTGGATGGATGGATGGTTATTGTCCTGGTCTAAAAAGTCAAATAGATTTTTAAATATATATATATGAATAGATTCATATATATTCATATATATATGAATAGATTCTGTTATTCATATAACTGTATTGGGTTTTGTCACCTTGTAATTATGTCATTTTAGCAACTTATCTTACTTTAGCATGTCACAAATTGATTTTGTGATGCAATTAGTTTAGCATAAATATACCAGTTTTCCAAATATTTGGTATCTTGTTGTGATATCTCTGTAACTAGAGATCACTAAGAATTTCAATCATAAAGTTTTGGGGCATCAGTGCCCTTCATATGAAATGTCAAGTATCAGAGTGGGCCAAAAGAAAAAAAAAAGATTAATATAAGACATAGCTGATTATAGAACTGATTTCTATAACTGATCCTAAGACTTAGATTACAAGATTTGTTGAAAATTGTAGCTTTTTTCTTTCATTGCAAGTTTCTATTTACCTTTATTCTCTATCAATACAAGTTAATAATTTTATTTCCTAATGGGTGACCCAAATCTTCACCCCTATAAAGTCCAAGTCTTTAGTGGTCCCATTATGATTATGCTTCCCCAATTTCCCCTTGCAACTAATAGATAAAATGGTTGTAATAACAGGTGCCACAGCAGGTTGCTAGCATTTCAAAATTCTGCATGCCACCACTTACTGGAAACAATCAGTTTTCCTTGATAATTGAATCCATTATTCAGACAAGGACACTGATCTCTTTCTTTGTACATTCATTCACCAAAATATGGACTCAAGATAGTCCAAGTGTAGTTTCAGTTTCTATTTCAATAGAATTGTAACTGTGTTCTCTAGTGGAATCTTTGACTTTCCAAACATATTAAAGTTACTTCTCAGATATTCTTAAGTGTAATGGTAAGAAAAGCTTTCTTCACAGTCACTTCTTATTTCCCAGACCTATTGCAACGGAGATGGCACTATTTATTTCCTACTGGATAAAAAGCATATGCCTACTACTGGCACTACAGACACTGAGTGCCTTCACTTATCATTCTTTAGCCTTTGGTGACCAGTTCTTCACTTTGTCAACCAACTCTTTAGAAAGTATGATAAAACCCCAAAACATCCTTATTGGAGCTGATTGCTGTATTTCTTTTACTGTAAAATGTGTTGCCTTGACATAAATATTTTTTTTTAGGGTATTGAAGTGATGGTTAAGATATTTTGTTCATCCCTGCATAGCAATATTGACAGAGTTTTGCACACTTAAAAATAATTCTGTAATTGGATTGTGAATCTGTTCTCATGAGAACAACTTTTGTGTAATAAGGGGACCAAAATAGCTCTCACCTGGTAAATGACTAATGCCCTCCCCCAGGAATGCTCATGTTGGCACTTAGCACTCTCTTCTGTCATGTCCATTACTTAGAAATAGTTGTGACCAGATCAAGCTGAAGTATTTTATGTTTTATTGAGCCCATACATAGACTCCATTCCTGAGACCATAGATACTTGTAAATATATCCAGTAAACAAGTGACTTAATGACCAAGAAGAGAAGCTGATTTCTTTCCAAACAACAAATGATTTTGTTCACTTAATTGGTGAACTTCACTGAAGAAAATTTATCTGACTCATCAATATTTCCATACTCTATGCCCATTCTGAAATGTGTATTCACAATCCTCACTTCTGCATTCCCTTGTCACTCATTTCCAAATCTTGTTTCCCCCCATACCATAACCAAAAATTCACCTGTTATCTAATGAAGACAAATGTTGGTTTTGTATTAGGTCATTGTTGTTTTTCCCACATGTCCACTGGAAGTAGATGCACATATATAACAATACAAATCCTCATTTCAATTTTCAAGGTCATTTTTCTTTCTAATGTGACCTTCAAGTTAGCATATGAGATGTGAATAAAGTATACATTTAACTGGCATTATATCTCCATAACATTACAATTAGGCTTTTTTATGATCTAGTCAAATATATTCTAGATATGTAAGAAAAGGTTCATAGAGGTTTTCCATATTTCTGAAAAAGTCCTTGGTTTTAATTTATGTGTGTATCAGTCAGAATCAACAAACATATTCCAGATTTTTAAGTCAACATTGTCAACACAGCAACCAAGTTCTGCAACAAATTGATCTCCTGGAGTCACTTTCCACTGTACTTCACATCACACCTCCTGTGATAATAATTAACCACCATGCCACTGCAACCCTGAATTATTGTCTCCTCATTCCCATTACCCTGAGCATAGAGATTATCTCTGAGCTCCTCAAATATGTGTGGCATCAATCCTGAAACCCAAATTTCCTAAGGACATTCCTGAAAAAAACTCTTGTATTTAAGTAATTGTGACAAGAGATCATTAATATACACAGGGAGATCTTTGGATTATAAAGATGGGATTATTTACAAAGTGAAGGCAGGGATAAGAGTAACAATAAGAAATGAAAACCTCTAGAAACAAATAATTATTATTATGGAATAGTTACTAAGAAAGAGCTAATCCCACAGTTGGTTTCAAGAGGAAGGTGAGTCATGTTACTGGAACCTAATGAGAGAACACACTGAGTGAGGAATGAATGAGAGGTTTCTGGTTCTTGTCAGCACCGCAGGCCACTAGTGAGAAGCTAATATGGTCTCTCTTGCTTCCTGTTCTCCTTTCAGTACTTCCTGTTGCAGGGATGCACCTAGAAAATGGAGTACAAGGGACTCTGCTTCATATAGTCCATAAAGTTCAGCAATCAAGACACAGAGAAGTGTGGGCATGGAATATAAATAAAAAAGATCCAGCACAAAGCATAGATTAATGTTTTGACAGGTAGCTGAATTATTTTGCACTGGATTATGTTCATTTTATCCTTTTAGTTGCAAATATCTTATGCTGTTCATTATAAAAATATCTACGACATCTTTTGAGATTAAGATGTAGAAAAATTTGCTGATTTACTGCCAGTTAGGGGAATATAGATACTGTGAGGGTGGGAGATTTCCTACACCAATTCTGTGTTAGTTTGCTATAGCTGTTAAAGAAAATATCACACTCTGGTAGACTGAAGGAACAAAAATTTATTGGATCACATTTCTGGAGGCCAAAGCCAAGATCAGGTATTTATAGGGTTAGTTTATTCTACAGGCAGCAAGGAAAGATCTGTTCCTTGCCTTCCCCTGCCTTCTAGTCATTGACTACAACTCTGGTCTTCCTTGGCTGGGAGAAGTAACCCCCTCATCTCTGACTTCATCTTCACATACTGTTCCTCTCTGTGTACATGTGGCTATGTACAAGTTTCTTGTTTTTTTATAAGAACACCAGTTGTATTATTGTATTACATCTGGGACCCACTCTGCTCCAGTATGTCTTCATCCTAACTAATTACATCTACAGTGACCTTTTGCCAAATGAGATTTCATTCTGAGATACTGAGAGAACTTCATCAAATGAATTTGGGGAGAAAATAATTCAATCCATAAGGGAGCTTACTGCCTATTACAATGTATAGCTCATAGTATACATCCTATCTTTGAATAAATGTATGAGTAGTAGAAGAAATCATTTATACTTCTAAAGATTTGAGGGTTTAAATAGTATACCCTGTCCATTAATAGACATCTGAGTCTACTGAAAATTATTAATTTAAAATAAGAAGATTCTGTGTTAGAATCAGACAGAACCTTCAATTTGCACCTAATGATTAATTAGTGATATAAGAACTATGTAATGTATTAGATAATAAATCCTTCTACTCAAGTTCTACCTCTGGCAGTGACCACTCAGCCAGTTTCAGAGACAGGTAGAAATCTCTCAAGCCCATAAAAGTCATTCTGACCTCCAAATGATCAGTTAGCTTCCTGCATCATGAGGTTTGATTAAAAAATTATTGCTTGAGTTGGTTACCTGCAAGTGCTTTTGAAGCTCATAAAATAATCCAATCACTTTCAAATCTAATTTCAATATTTATCTCAGTGATAACCTGAGCATAAGAACAATTAAGACAATTTTGGCCAACAGTCTTTGAGTTATTTATCCAAGTTAATTTCATTTGCATCCTGCTGCCTATCCTGCTACCTCCTACATTTAAATCCATCTTTATTTTCTAAAGTTCATAGGCAGTTTTTTATTTTCCAGGATCTAAAATTTTCAGCAAGCTTTTTCTTTTCCAATAAACAACATACAACACTTTTGAACATGGAAACAAAGGTTCTGATATTTTCAACTTCACCATCTAATTTTCTCTTCTGCCAAATCTTGAATCAAATAATGTGTTTATAAAGCTTTTCTGTGGGAGCCTATCCACATACCTTACAATGCAGTGTTGTGTAGAAATTCTTGGTGTTGGAGCCTAATTCTTTAGTTAGCAATTGAATTAGGAAATTATCAAATAAGATAAGCTTGTATACCACTATGTCTAAGTTTTAGTATTTTCTATAATTATGTTTTTGATCATTTCATCTTCAATACAATGCAAATATACTATTTTTTAGCAGATTAGGAAATTTTTATCTGCTCAAAAACAAGAAAACAAGACTGGGTAGTCATGAATAGTTAGATTTAGAACTATAGCTGTCTGCCTTCAAAGTCCACTTCCATTTAAACCATCATTTTAAGAGTATTTCAACATAGTAGAGAGGCTGAACATCCCCTAACCACATATTCAGTCTCTGCCTTGAATTCTGTCTCTAAAACCAAATAGTGCACACTTACCCTTTGGGATTTTGTTTTGATATTAGTTTTGCTGCGATACCATCCCTGCTTACATTTGTCATTTCTTCTTGATGGAATTTCTCTCAATCACAATATCTTGTTTACTGTATCTTCCTCATGAGGTGATAACTCTGTTAGGTCAGAGTTGTCTTTGACTAGTTTACCACCATGTCTCTAGCACAACATTCAGTCCTTGATTTTGCTACATGTGAGTTCATTGATAACACAGGAAGATAAGAAGGTGTGCATCACTCTGTCTTGCAGAGAATAGAATCAACAATACAGTTCTGATAGTCTTTTGCTCAAGCCCCATGAACAACTCAGCAGAATAGTTAGGATTTGTAAAGGAAGCACTTTATTTCTTCTCAAATATTCTGAACATTTATGCAGCAGATAGTAGCACAATGCTTGTTTTTAGAGGCCATTAAAATTCCTTGAAATGCTAGGAAAGCTGAAACATATATAACGCATAATACTTTTTTTGCACTAAGCTATAAAGATTTATACATTTGATTAAAATAGAATTGGTACTTCAAAGGCAGTAGCTGGGGGTAATGTTTTAAATTGTAATTGGAATTCTTATTGTTCACCATGTAAATTCATATAAATGTTGGACTTATGCTTTCTATCTCCCATTTTAAAGACCATAGCTTACTTATTTGATATTTTTTGAAGTTTGCCTTAATAAGGCTTTAATGCAAGTATGAATCACAAATAAGAAAATTAAATAATTTTCATTTAAGCATTTAAAATTATTTGTTCATAAAGAAATATTTAAATATAAGATAATATATTAATATTTGCTGTACAAGGTTTTTAACTTCTAATTTCTGCTCAATAATTTTTAGTGAAGTGCTTCTGAAAACTTCTAAATATCAAGATTGTTTAGGATTGCAGTTAGAGTGACACAGCTGCTACACCCTATTCCTGGAGATCTTTGTATTTCTGAACTGGGACCTTAAAATTTGCATTTTTGAAGAATTCTCTAGGGATTTAAATTTTCTCATGGGCTTGAAAACTTCCAATGTCCTCAAGAACAAAATAAGAAATCCAACTTTTCTCCATACTCAAGCTAGTTCTAAATGACACATCAGCAACTTGGCAAGTTTGATTAATTATTCAGATGAAAGTCATTCAAATATTTGCTCTTCTTTTCTAGCCAATATATTGGGGCTGGGAACTTTTATTCATTTATTTAAATAAAATGAGACTTAGGGATAAGTAGTATCTTTCGGTTGAAACTAATATGATGACATATTAATGCAATTATTGTATGAAATACAGTAGAGAATGTATTTTCAAATATAGTAGGAGACTTCAAAGATTTAAATTTGCTCTGTGTGTGTGCTTGTGTATGCTACATATTTAACATGTACATTGCTTTCAAAAACAGAAGAGTTGGGACCAGAAATTTATGCTAAAAATGTGTATGAAGAGTATGTAATTTGCAAATATTAATTTTGCTATTTCTTAACCAAAATCACAAATTATTTTCAAAAGTCTCAGTTTAAATTTCTCCAGTATTGTATAATGCTTCATTTAAGAGCCAAGTTTTGGAAGAATGTGTAGGAGAACTTTACTGAGAGCCACTATGCAAGAATATCAGATCTGAATAACAGATCTACCTTAGCTAAACATCACAGAACTGATGCACAAAGAAATGGGGGTGGGATGAAAAGAGTTTTTATTACCTATGAATGGCCTTTTTTTCTTTGGAAAGCTATATTTAACTGTGGAAATATTTTACAGGCCCCAGCAGTATTTCTGTGAGCAAGAATCTCTACATTTTTTTTTTTCTATAGCAATCTTCAAAGGTCTTGCTACAAGTGTAAACAATGACAGACATGACAGGTTAGAGTGGTATTTACCATAATAAAGTGACATCATGGTTGTAGTTGGAATAAAGCCACATGTAGATCACAGCTTATAGTTACCTTAAGGATAGACAACAATTCTCTAGTGATGAAGAATCTCACAATCAGATGGCTCATTTTGTGTGCCAAACTGGGTCAATTTCTAAATAATTTTATATTTCAATTTTCTCTACTAAAACTATGGAGTTGATCAGTCCAATCTAGTTTGAAGTAGCAGAAAGTGAGTTTGGAGATTCATTTTTAAAAAAAGTTTCAACTTTTATATATTATATGATCCTAGGAAATTTTAGCCTGAATCACTCTTTCAAATAGCCCTTTGACATTTTCAGATTTAACATTTGAGGTATCTAAAATTTTCAAGTAACCATGAATGTTTGTGTCATACAAAAAATGTATTACTTGAACAAATCACAAATTTGAGTTCCTTATGCTAAGCACCGGAGTCTGTCACTGATATGGCTGCTTAACCAACTTGGTTTCAAGTTATCTTTTGACTTCTACTCTTTGTCATCCCTGAAATAAGTGATCTAAGTTTCTAGCACTTTATGAAAAAGTAGAAGTACACATATATATGAATATGTGTGTGTGTGTTGTTTTTAGCTACTATATATATATGTGTGTGTGTGTGTACACACACATTTAAAATTAACTTTATACACACATACATTTGATTAGAAATAAGGTTTGAAACTGATCTAGCAGACTGTGGTCACATTTTCACTTTTGTGAAGATATCAAAATTCATCATATCTTGAATGCCAAGATTTATCTCTCAAATGTCAAGATTTATCTCTCTAATGTCAGATGTCTCAGGTAGGAGTCTCTACTTTGGGGGATGAAATTTATTGTTTCTTTTCTTGGAACTTGTCATTGCACTTCATAGAACTTTCAATTCAAATGTAAAGGTAGAGAATGATTTAACTCTCATCCTCAACTGTTCTCCATAATGTCACCATTAAAAAAGTAAGTTTTAATAATATGTTTCACAGAATTGAATTCTTCAGGCTACAGTTTTTTTTTCTATTCTTAATGATTAAACGTATAGTCACAAAGAGGTTTTATTTGAAGCCATGACTATTACACACACACACATACACACATATAAACATAAGTTTGAGAATTTAAAAATTTATGGAGATTATGAGAATAACTTTGAAGGAATAGAAACTATGTACTGAAATCTGCACTTATGTTGTCTATCTAGAAGGAATAAAACATGTGAATTCAAGTTCTGATCAAAACCATGAAAAGTAGAGTGTGAAAAAGTTGATGTGGAAAATAGTAATCCATAGGAGGAAGTGACAGTAGTGTAGAACTCTGAGTTTTCAAACAGAATTCCAAATGAGGTAGAGGAGCCACATTTCTAAGAATGAGAGTGAAAGTGGAGGGCAAAACAGGGGATGATGAGTACAAGGATATATGGTGATGGTTCATGGATAATATAATGGTGGGAAAACTACCGGCACTACAACAATGTAAGAAAAAAATGTAGTTAATAAAAAAAGAATGAGGGAGAAGCCGATGTCATCATTCTTAATGAGGATCTGATTGGGAAGCATGGGTATTTGAAAATAACCTCAAAATTAAAAAAGCTATAAATTATTAGAGTTGGAAATTACTGACTATGGCGAAAGTCTTACAGAGCTGTAAAATGCTATGTAAATTAGTTTCTCAAATTTTAGAAATGTTACCCTTCTTCAAAAATTTGAGTTAACTGAAGATCCCTGTTTGGGTTGTTTTAAACATAAAGTTTAATATCTTTAACATAGCTCAATTTGAAAACACCAGTATGAGCATTTAACAAATTATTGGCAAATATAAAGAAAAGGAATTGAGAAAGGAATGTTAGAAATCCCTTTGTCTTTCAAAAGTGATGACTTATATTAACAAAACAGGAAACTAATCAAAGAATGAGAGAAAAATAGAATGAGAAAAAAAGACAAACTTAATAAATGTACATGACAATCTGAAATAGATTATTATTGCAACTTAAAAATATTTAAGTTGCTGAGAAAATTTGCAACATAATTTTAATTATTGATTTGAAGTGCTGAAAGGTGGGCTTTAAGAATGAACAGAGTTTTTTGTTTTGTTTGTTTTTTTTTTTTTGAGACTAAGTCTCGCTGCTTTTGCCCAGGGCACCGCGGGCTCTCGTTGCCAGAGGTACCACGGACTCAGCAATCCCCAGCCTCAACTTCCCAGGTAGCTGGGATTACAGGTGCGTGCCACCATACCCAGCTATTTTTTGGGACTAGGTCTCCCTGTGTTGCTCCGAGTGGGACTCGAACTGCAATCCCTAGCCCCAGCCACTTCAGAGGCTGAAGCTTACAGGCACAAGCCACAATGCCTGCTAAGAATGAACAGAGTTTAAATGAAAAGGTGCAGAATAGAATAAGGTAACATTGTTTTTTTAAAAAGTAGAGATATTGATTAAATAAAGTCATATGTAGTGGAAAAGATAACAGAGGGGACTGGCAGTTACCTTATTAAGTATGACTGAACAAAGTTAATCTTTCATAGGATGAAATACCAAGTCCTTTATAGAATCAAATCAAATCCAAAGTCAAGAGAAAGAAAATCTTACAAAATAGGAAATGCAAATAGGTGACCTGAGTATGTACAATGGGGGTTATTCATTAGCAATGGTGAAAAGTTCAATGTTAAAAATAATTTAGCAGATTTTGGACATGAAACATAGAATGTTGCTAAATCTAGAACAATTCTAAGCAGTGAGACAACTAGATAAGGACAAAATTAGGTGAAAATATCATCCTTTTAAACACTATCCAAGTTGATTTTTGGGACTTAATAAAATAAAATATCTTATACAATTACATACAAGTTATCTTTTGCTCTTTGCTTGAATATTTAGTTTAGAAGAATTCCAGGTGAGAATGTGAAACAGGGGGCTAAACTACTGAGTTACTTATGTCCTGCTCACAGATGATCTGGTTCCTGGTTTTTCTAGGGTTCTGCTAATTTAGTGTCAGCTCCTGGATGTGTTATCTTTTTCCTTTTTGTTTTGGAGGAATTCAAGACAGAGAATATCAAGAGACTTCCAAACTTTAACTAATACATATTTTTTGAAGACTTCATTTAAATATTCTTAGTTCTTGAACTTTTCATTTGAGATTTAGTGTATATGAGTCAGATCCCTTTCTAGATCCATTCACCTTTTCTATATGCTATCATACCCACAATGTGACACCATTGCAACCTCTGAAGTTGTACCATGTGATATGAAAATGTAAGAAGCCATGTGACTAGTTTTGGAATAACAAATTAAATTTCCTATAGATTCACATGTAAGTTTAACTTGTGTGTGATCATGGTGTAGATCACAAACTTACTTCTTTTTCCAAAATATTTTTAATAACCATGATGCAGTGCTGTATAAAGTAAAACACTGACTTTTAATGGTGTGCAATTAAAATAATATATTGTTTTGTTCCTAGAAACTATATTTGACTTTTTATAACTTCCTTTTCTGTACTCATCATAATCATGTTTCCTTTACATTCCTGAGCATATTTATGATATTTACAATATATTTTTCCATATCCTTAATTTTGTGACTTCTCAGTCCACCTTTATTAATTGTCCTCCTGGTTCAGTGCCATATTTTCTTGCTTCCTTGCTTACATAGCAAGTTTTTATTAGATGATGAATATGATTCATTTAAATTGTTGGTGATATATTTAGAACAGTCTTTATGAAGTTTTTGTAATCTAGATTTGGAAGTTAGACAGTATCATTAAAGAAGCCATTCCAACTTCAAGGGGCAGAGACTTGCTAGCAGCTCTCACTGAGACTGCATCAAAGGATTTGTGGTCTTTTATAAAAAAAAATCTTTTATGTGTTTCGTAAATGCTTTCCTGTTTGAAATAGCTAGTGATTTTTTCTGATTAAATATTGGCTAACTTCAGAAATTGGTGTCATAATTTGGGTGCTGCCTTAAAAATGGACTAAGTAGGGAACTTATGTTGTAAGAAGTAGTGAAAATACTATCACAGCTAGAGAACTAGAGCCATCACTCTCCATGAGACAGTTGGTAAAATTATCACTTGTGATAGCTTGGAAGGCAGCATCTCTCTAGGGGAAAGTTTGAAAGGCAGTGACAGTGTGTGTAGGCCACTATTGATGACATTTAGCAGTATAACATGAAAGAGATTAGTGAAAGGAAGAATTGACTGATTTTCAAGTAGAGATCAAAGTTAATAGAGGAAGTTCAGAGCTCAACTGCTTTACAAGATTTGAAAACTGACTATTTTTTGAAAATAAGTACTAAGACTAGGTTATAAAAAGACTTAAATTACCATAACCTAGTAAGACTGTTCATTTAAAAAATGAATCATCTGTGTGGTAATGATCAGATTAACAATGTTGCACTTTTCTACTCTTTTGTCAGATCAATTCAATCACATCATCAATATTTTCAGAAAGAGAGAGGCAAATGAGGAAGTAATAAAAGAAGTAAGCTTGAGGATGATACTCCAGAAAACAAATCTGTTTATAGTTGCTGGTGGCAAGGAACTAAGGAGAAACAAATAGAAAAGACACACAGGTTTAGAAGAACTGACCTAGTTATGTATGGTGATCTTTGAAAATGCAAACCTAAATGTTCCATGACCAAAAATCATAGCAAAACTTATTTGACTTTCAAGGGAGACAATTATTGTCATACTTAGTGGGATATTAATGAATATTTAACAAATAAACATTTCAAAGAATGCAAGAAAATGGTTCTCAGAGAATGACTCTTCCTAGAAAAGAGATTTAGGAATATTTAGGAATGGTTCTCTAGTGGGGTCTTCATATCACTAGCCCAGCGGTTTTTTCCTTTGTTAGAACTGGTGACACCTTGCCATCCCTTCATTTCCAACTTGGACTTTCCATTGGAGGTAACTTTTCCTGCTCCTTTACTGAGAGTTTTAGGGCCAGGGAAAATAGAACATGTTAGTTTTAATTTCTAGATCGCTGAATACTGAGAATACTCTTTCATATTTGGCGCCAAAAATGGGCATCCCTTTTAGTGTCAAGACATTGAATTAAATGCATGAATGGACGAGACTTGGAAGAGTGAGCGAATCAGTTGTGTGAGTGATATTGAATCATTTTTATAAAGGGATGTTTGTTTGAGAAGTATATGACAATATGAAGTTAGAAAGTAGTAGCATTTGTGTGTTTCTTCTCCAGGAAGAAAATGACTTCTTCCTGGACATGCCACTAAAGTAAAATTTTCAGTCTTTATTGAAGTTAGATGTGACTATATGACTAAATTTTCTGGTTCTTAAATATAGTCCAATTAATAGAAGCTATTTCCTGACCTAATCTATGGAAATCTTCTATAAAAATCTTCTTACCATTTCCCCCCCAATCTGCTTATTGAATTATAAGAGTCTTATTCAATTTAAAGGAATAAAAAAGACAAAGGGACTTTATTGATGTTTGCATTAAAGATGATAGTTGTAACTTAGTAGTCATCACATAAATAGCAAAGATAATGATATCTAAGTACTTTTTTATTATGCACTTGACTAATTTCACTCATTAAATCTTCAGTTAAACATTTAGCATTAAAATATCGATATGTCTATATTTATATATACTTTATGAAAGGGAACCAGTATCTTTACATCTCTGTAGTAGCTTTTATTAAAAAAAATAACGAGTCAATAAGTGACCATATATATCACCACTGAAATAGGTTAACTGTGTTTGATGAGCTCTTGATATGATAGTACTCAACTGTGTAAAGCTGAATTGGCAACCAAATGGCTAGCTATGCTGGAAATGAACAGAATGATCATATAGAATTTTTAAGAATGGTCTTATTAATAAATAATGATGTTTATCTAGTGCTGAAAAAGATGGACTATTTACTAAAGTTACTCAATTCATGCAGTTGAATAGAAAAAGGAATTTATATTGGATTGTTGAAAAAACACCAGAGTTAAAATCACAATTTTTATTCATTTTCTATGCAATTCATAAAATACTAGTTATTTTGAATGAAGCCCTGAATTAAGAAAGTTTCTTTAGCTAACTATTAGTAAGTTTAGCTAAAGTTTCTTTAGCTAATTATTAGCTAATTATTCACCACTAACGTACTTGTTTATGGAAGGAATAAATGCAGTATAAACTTCTGGGAAGCCCAGGAAGAAGAATCAAAGCTCAGAGTCCTGGAATTTTGGAGGAAGGTACAGATCGAAAATGTAATTAAGGTTATTAATCTGCTGACCTTGAAATAGGGAATTATCTTCCATCACCTCAGTGAGCTTATCTAATCAACAGAGCCATTTGAAAACAGGTTTTCTCTAGCTATCAAAGAGGAAGATTTGAAACTTGAAAAGGATTCACAAGACAGCGCCATTGCTGTCTTGAAGATGGAGCGGGTAACAAGTCAAAGAGAGAGTGATCTCAATATGATAACCTTGATAGACTGCATTCTGTCAGTGACCTGAATGCTCTTGGAAACAGATTCTCACTCAGAACCTCCAAAAAGACCACAGCCCTCTGTTTATTTTAATTTAAATCTTATGAGGCCAAGAACATAGAATTCACTCATACCATGGAAGTCTTACCTATAGATTGTGAGCCATTTTAATGGATGTTATTTTGTTATAAAATTTATGATAATTTGTTCATAACAATAGCAAACAAGTACATTTTTACAACCACTGAACTCTAATATCAAGCCTAAAAGGTGGTAATACATCAATAAATGAAAATGTTGGAATAAATATGTGTGAACATGTTACTGTAACACACAAGATACTTGCTACTATTACATTGCAACTTCCCTCTTTCACTTTCACTTTTTGCTTCATGGAGAGTTACCTATGAGTAGCAGTCTTAAAAAGTACACGTTGAGAACTTATTTATAGGAGGTTTTATATTTTATATTGAGCTAGCACTAATACAGGCATTACAATCCCACTTATGGTTGACTAAGAAAAACTGAGGGATAGGAATATTGGAAACATTCCAATGGGATGGACATTGGTACATTCAGGCTGTGTCAAAGGAAAAGTGGCCAGAGGTATAGATTTATTTTTTTTTATGGTATGTATTTATATTTTTTATGGCTAAAGTTTACTTTGATAGAATGGATAGGGACATGAAAAAGCAAGTTTAGAGAGTTTATTACCAAACCATGTTTGGAAATATAGATACACATACATATAATATTCTCAGAGTATACAAATTCCAAGCAGAGGCTATTTACCCAATAGAAGCTCACAGTGTTCAAGAAAGCCTAAGAGTCTATTCTGTGAACGTCAAGTAATCTTTCCCTTAGTCATCCTGTGCTCACTCGATGGACTCCTAAACAGAACATTTATGATGACAGAAAAAGAGCTTAGCTGTGCATCAGTGAACATCTAGTCAAGTCTACTGTGCTTATTACTGTTATGAATGCCCAACTTGCCAATGGGAAAAGCCAGTGTTGAGCTTCTGATACAACACTATTATGTGGAGATCAGTCAGTCTTCAGATGGCAAGTTGATGACATTTGACCACTTTCACTTTGAAGGAGGCAATGATTTTTCCCTTTTGGAATAGTCCTTAATCTGATTGGATCTGTCCTTCTCTTGACAATGCTTGTGTTGTTATCACCATGAGGAGAGTTTCCAATACTATTTTGTTAACTGCCATCCATCACAAAGAGGTGATTTTTTTAAAATATGGGAAATAGTGATCAATGGATTTCACCTAAAGGATTAAATAGTGTCCTTTTCTATATAATCACTGAAATAGGATAACTAGGTTTGATGGGTTTTATCATGTGCCAAATCTGTCATGTAGTGAGAGAATGGTTTAATGGTAGGATTGAGTAGCCTATTAAAGACACAACTGGCTGATAACAAATTACCATGTTGGGTTACAGTTCAAAAGATACATCGTATGCTTTGAACCAGTAACTTGTGTGGTGTAGAAGTTAAGGAATTTTCTGCCATAAATAGCCTGCTCATAAGCATTATATTCTAGTCCTAGGATGTTGGGCTCTGCTGATATATACATAAAGAGAAATACTTCATTTGAAACATAACCATTGTCCTATTGAGTGGAAAATGGTGACTACTATGCAGTCATTTCCATCTTCTCAGTCACAGAGGCAGCAGTTAACCAGAAACTAATGTCTAGGGTAACTGAACTTAGCTAAAGAGATAAATATCGGATATTAGATTGCTAGATAAAATATAGAATTTCCAGCAAAATTTGAATTTCAGGGGAACAATAAATACAATACTCAGGGCATTTTACCTTAAATAATTATTTGTTACATCTCTGATATTTGAATTTAATTGTGTTTTTATTTATTTTTTTCTATATATATATTTAAAACGAACAGTTCTAAATGGGAATAAGGTGACCTATTTCTGGAAAACCGGGAAATTCTCAGCTGCTCTTGATCTTCCTTTCCTTTCTCATTCAAACCATTTTAGTTTATGTCATCACCATCATACAGACTATTGCTAAAGCCATGACAGGCATGCTTGCTTTGGTTTTTCCCCTACAGTTAATCTTGTATGCCAAGAATAGAAAAGTCAACCCCAAACAGCTAATGTACCATATTATTTTTCCTGCTCAAAAAGCATCAAGGACTCTTCCTTGCTGCAAAGATAAAATTCAAACCTCTAAGCATCAAATTCAAAGCCTTTTATGCTTCATGCTCTTTTCCCACAACATCCTTAAGTGAACTCTTAAATCCATCCAGAGTTATTTTCTCACTGATGCATGTTTTCTCACAAGAACTTACCTAAACCTGAGATTTAAAGTCTTCCATCTTTTGTTAAAGTTTCTCTTATCATTCAAGCAATAAAAGGTATCTCTCCCTGAGAATACAATAAGATAACGTGGAGTCATCCTTATTTCTCTGCATGTATTTTTCCAAATTGACAGTAACCCTTATCTTTGAAATCACGTTGAAGTTCTAAAATATTTTAAATTACATAAGTTATGACTTTGCTTATGCTGAATGCTGGCATGTGTTCTAAGTTCTTGATATACATGAGACTGTAAACTAACCACCAAATATATCTGAAATAATGTATACAATTTTTATCTTCATTTTCAGTATTAAAATGGCAAATCAAAATCAAGGAACATAAAGTGTTACTGAACTTACAAAATCAAGTTCATGGGTTCAAAAATAAAACCAAAATATTGAAGCTTTGATCTTTGGAAATTTATTGGAGGGTGACAAGTGAGGAGGCAGGCGTAAACAAATTTAAATGTACCTCCTTGTCTATATAATGAAGAGTTTATGTCCATTTAAGTGGTGGGTCTGAGAACAACAGCAATAACAACAAAGCAAGTTGTTTGAGTTGGATTGGTTGATAGCTGCTGAATCATGGTATGATTTGAACTTGAGTGCAGATGGCTAATTAATTAAACATGTCTCATTTCTGAATGTTCATCAAACCATGAATTAGGCATCTTAGTTCATCTTCCATGGCTATATTTTGGTCCAGCAATGAGAGACCAGTAAACATTCTTTTGAGCCTGCATTCTGAGAGACAGTTTGCCAATTTATGTAATATCCAACTTTTACTCATTTGAAATGGGTAGAGGTATTTTTGTTCCATTGTTTCATCCTCAAAAGCCTATCCTCAGATAAACAAGCAGGACAAGATCACCATGACCACCAAAGTTTCAAGTAACTGGCCTAATGTCTAACATGGCAGAGCTGGCATTTAAAACTAGCAGTCAGCTTCCAGATTCTGCATGTCTAACAACTTTTTAGAATGTATTTCTAAGGAATATATTTTACTGATTTTAAAAAAAATGAAAACAATAAGGGAAATAACTTCTTTTAATATCATGAGTGAAAAGGGCAAAAACCTCTCCAGTTTGCATGCCAAGGAAAATAGGGGACTCTTTAATATTTTAACTCTAGCTTCTTACTGCCCAAATGGCAGTTGTGAGTCACAATGCAATTTAAAGAACAAGATTTATTCACAAGATATTATAAATGGAAACAAAAAGTCCTTAATGCCGCAA
Organism: Uropsilus gracilis; assembly: GCA_004024945.1. Classification (NCBI taxonomy): domain Eukaryota; kingdom Metazoa; phylum Chordata; class Mammalia; order Eulipotyphla; family Talpidae; genus Uropsilus; species Uropsilus gracilis. The sequence goes on from PVHY01004981.1 coordinate 62,629, forward strand.
GTGGCCAGTTTTCCAGTCCCAATCACCATTTAGTCCAAAAGTTGCAAACAATGTCGAAGGTGGTACCCTTTCACCCCTGCAAACCTGGGGCAGGTACTTTGCAAAATCCAGTCTTTCTTTTCCATCTTCTCTTTGCTTTTCCTCTCTCCAGCACTTTGAGCTCCTCAGCTTCTCCAAGGTTCTTCAAACTTTTCTGCAAAATCAGTTTTCCAAATCCCTGAATTTCTCCAGGTACCAGCTTTCAAACAAGTTTCCACACAACCTTTTGATCTGGTGCCACACGCTTTCTTTCCTTGGCCTGCCCTTGGCTGCATCTCACCACATACAAGGGACCTTCCCTCAGCAGTCCCTGACCTCCTCTGGTCCTTTGTTTTTGATGTCTGACTCCACACTGGCTACTCTTCTGCCCACCACTCTCCCACCATGGCTCTTCAATACCACTACTGGCTCACCAAGATGGGTTGCTTCTGCCACCCTGGCCACTCTGGCTGCTCTTTATCAGCTTGCTATTCTGGCATCCCCCACACCTGACTGCCTTCAGCTTCTCCCCTTCTTTTCACACTTCCCCTCCTCTCTTTTCAGGCTCTATCTTTTTGCACTTCCTGTTTCTTCTCATGAATCTTTCTCTCAGACCCTGCCCAGCAGGACAGTAATGATGAGGTCCCATATCACAAAGAGGGGTGGCCTCTCCGTCCTTCCATTCAACCGTGTCACCCATTAACACTATGGTTTATCAATTTGCAAAATTCAGTCACTACATGAAGTCGATGCATATTTTTAAAGATATTTTTCTATGTATTTCCATGATTATAAATACTTATGCATAGAAAACACATATTATTGAGTATATTTTAATTATAAATAACATACATGTCATACTTATAAACAAAAATATCATTGTACATGCTTCCTTGGAAGTATATTTTGGAGGCTAGGTACCCAGAAAGTGAATTTTTTATTTTCTAGAGTATTTCTAGTGAGTTATTTACTTGTTAATTATATCTATTTAATTTCATCTTGATACTGAATTTTATCAACTTTTTTAATTTGATGGATAAAAGTTGCTAACTCATTGCTTGTATTTGCCAAACACTGGTAAATTTAACTTGTTTTCATACATAATTGACCATATTTATATTTTGTATGTGAATGGCTCATTTATTTTCCTTCCTTATTTCCATTAGATTGTTCATCTTGTTCATATCAATTTTAGGACTTTTATATATCACAGCTTCTACTTCTGTCTTTTACATATGCTTTAAATATTTCCCTGCTTTTCTACTTGAACATGAACTTTGTTTATAATACCTTCTTTTAATTATTTGTAGTATCTTGTTTTACAAATGTCCCTCACCCCCCCATATTTAAAACTTTTGCATCCATTTTACTACTAGCACTTGTAATGATCTTTTGATCAGATAATAGATCAAGTCACTTTCCTCCTAGATAAGCAAGGTGGGACTCTTCCCATCCTAAATGCTTTACTCTGTCCTTTGTCCTACATGCTCTCCTCTTTGCAATCGCTGAACTACCCTTCTCAACATCTAGTCACAAGAAGAGCATACTTGCTGGTCTTTAAGTAATGCTTTCTTTCCAAAATCAGGTGTTTTATTCCCATGCTATTCCCTCTGCATGGAAATTTATCCCTCCTTATCTCCACTGTGATGGTATTATAGATTAAATTGTGTGCCCTCAAAATATATATGGTGAAGTCCTAACCACTCAATCTCCAGTCAGACAGTGTGTGGTAGATAGAAGTCAGCATTCAAACCAAAGGACTAGCGTTAATGGGTTTGAGTTCTCCTTGGTTCTTGACTATGGTGGCCATTAAAGAATTCAAAGTCATGTCTAGGAAAAGCAAAGCAAAATTTATTCACAACCAGTCTTGGTGAGTGGACAGAGATCACGAATGAACAACTGAGAGGAACAGCAGGGAATTTTGACTCAAATGATGTTCGGGGGGCTACTTACTCCATTCCTTTCTTGGATTTACTATGCAAAGGCTTCAGAGGTGTTGGTTTATCAGTCTGGGGAGGAGTTTCTAAGTCATTCCCCCTTCTAATGCAGTCCCATGTATAGTTATCAGCAATGGCAGCAGGCATTGGAATCTGGCACATTTTTTGAGCTTCTTAGGCTTTAGTGCCTGCCTGAAGATAGGGCATTTCTGCTCTTCTTGACTTTATCCACTCTGGTAAGTGGCATTGAATACAGTTAGCTGCTTAATTTTCTTTAGGCATTGCCTCCTGGCCCCAACTGCCTAGTACTAGCATATAATGATACTTAAAGTACATCAGTGAGAAGAATCCAGTAGTACAGTCAATCAGTACAATTACTCTATGCACAGAAGTATCAGATTATTAAAACTTTCTAAGCAGATCACTTAAAACTTAGTTAAAAGATAAAAAACTTATCATAAAGATGGTTAATCCAGCACCTGAAGTGGAGGATGATTTTTCAGAATAAAAAGAGAAAAATTCATCAAAGAAAAAAAATGTTTAGGAAATGTTGAGGTTTGTTTTCTTTTTAATGGAACATTTGGTAATTTGGCTAAAAGATGGATAGAAAAGAATTGCTGAAACAGAGATTGAAAAAATATTGCCTAATTATAATTCTTTCTTGGTTGTAAATAATCATTGTTGTCATATTTATACTGGACAAAACCAAGGGAAACTTAGGAGTCCCAAACTGTTAAGAAGAAATATCTATGTTATTCAGTTTTCACATACCCATGTGCATGAAAGCAAAATAATAAACTTCTCGTGTGCTCAAAAATTTTTCCTCAGTGAGAGATTCCATGGGAATAAAGAGAGAAGAATATTAGAGAACAGAAAAAATTTAAAATATGGAGTCCTGATCATACTCTGAAAATCAGTCATGCTCCCAATGAGAAATCATTCAGTCAAACAAACAGGACTTAAAATAGAGAAGTGAAGGACCAAGAGTGGAACAATGAGGAGAATGAGTCCTAGGTGACATCTCAGGAAATACAAGTGAGAGGTTGTGCCATGTACAGAGGGCTTGGAGAGAAGAGCCAATGTTAAGATGTGTCCTACAGGCAGAACCTATCATGGGGTCAAGGTGGCAGTGGTCGTAGTTCCTCAGGAAAGCAGAACAGTGGTGACTGTTCAAGTGCTAAAGTGCTAGTAAAGAGCCACAGGCAGGACCCTGCTGAAGACCCAGCAGGGGACCTGAGCAAGAGTAGGAGCCCGGCCCCTAGAAAGGCAGCTGAGCAGAAGTGGGAGAACACCCCTCCAAATGCTGCTGGTTCTTTTTTGGTCTCCCCCTAGGCTGTGCTCTGCTCCTCGGTTCCCTGTTCCCATTCATTAAGTCAGAGGGTGGAGCTGTGAGGCTCACTCTTCTCTTACAATATGAAGAATATTAACGGTGCATTAATTTTAAAAACATAATTTAAAACAGAAAATAGAAGTTGTGATTGGTTGCACTTTTATTTCCCGAGGCAGTGTAGCTATAAGGATTCAGTGGCAGAGTAAGAACCCCTGTAAGTGAAATGAAGAAAAGATTTATTGTATCATTATGATTTCTGCAATAGTAGAATCTATTAAAGAATATCTGAAAGGCAATAGCTTCTGGAGGCAGACCTGAGTGTGAATATGGGGAAAAATTGTACAAACTAGAAAGAACCAGAACTAGTTGGAACCTAAATCTGTTTCTTGTTGCTCCAGCCTTGGGTATAACCTTCAGGAAAAGCTTCAAGTTCTTCTCCCCCAGGGTCTTCTCATCTGGCTATACCAGAGAAACTGACAAGTTTGGGAAGACTGGGGGAATGGGCATCCCAGGTCTTAGAAAGGATAATTTACTTGACAGTGACCAAGATGCCCTTAATATTGCTCTCTGGTTGTCTACACTTTAGAGAAATTTCTTCTTGACTATAGACCACTGACCTCCCTTATTTTAAATCACTTACTTCAAAAACTTAGAATTGTGAATTCTTTTCATTTCTTCAATATAGATGTAAATCTTCTCTCAATCCTTGCCAGTTGTACCATCCAAAAATGACTTTCTTAAGGATCTCAAAACCATGTCTTTGAAATGTGAACATGGAAGGAACTAGCACTTCAATCTTCCGTTATCTGTAGGAGGAGAGGGGCTGATTTTGTAGGGACCAATTAGCAAACCTGTGAGGCCTCATAATAGAGAAAAATATTTTAAAACGTGGGAGTAATTCAATGAGCTGGACACATCCCTGGCCCCTAATATTTTCCATTAGTTCACCAAACATTTAAAAGCTCTTCTTTTGCCTTTAGATTGAAAATTCTAAACCTAAAGAACAAAATTAAAAAAAAAAAATAAAAGGACTCAATGAATAATTTTATGTGGGAATTCAGTAAGAAGTCAATGAAGTATAGTGATTAAGAGGTAGATTTTGGAGTCAGATAAACCTATTATATCCCAGTTCCACCTTTACTGTTACCTTAGGCTTAAAATTTGCTAAGTTATCTGGACTTCAGATCCCAGTTTGTAAAGTGGGATAAAGTAAGATCTCATGACTCAAGAAATAAAGCAAACCAAAACTGAAAAAAAAAAAAAAAAAAGAAAATTCTGGTTGAAAACACAAACATTTTAATTCTGAATTTAGAACTAAGGCTGTTAGCATTCAACTGAATGGCACCCAGAGACCTCAAACTGTTAAGGGATGTACACTTTAAAAGGGATTCTTGTGCACAAAGGCAAAGGCAGAAGATCCTTAGTGTGATAGGTTTTCAATGTAATTAGGTGCATAAAGAGAGGAAAAAGTATTTTAAATAATAGCTTGCCAATAGCATGCTCCAAAATTCTCCATCCACTTGTGGGAAATACTCAGTCAAACAGGGTTGGCTAAAAGTATGGTCACGAAGCCCTGAAAGTTTGCAACAGTTCCATTTTGGGAAAGCTGATACAGTTTAATACCAACCCTGTAGATTATATTTAAAAAAATGAGGTCATATGATTATGAACTTGATTAATGATGTGGCTGACCTAAGTGTGTTGTATGGCTCACACTCAGAATTCCATGAGACTGTTTCCATAAAGTTAGTCATTTTTAAAGGAAAAATAGCATTTTCAAGAAACCATCTCTTTGAGTAGCAAATGTGGGAAAATTATATGGGAAAGAAAGCAGTGTGATGATGCGAGTAGCTGGGGGTGGGTTTCTTCACTCTCAGTTCTGGGAAGGCACCAACCGCCTAGAGGCAGTTAGTCAGAGGACTAACAATGACCTTCCTGGAATAGCTGCCTTAAATTGATAACGGTGTTATCAGTTTAAAATGACCTGAGAGTTTTCTTCAGGACTGTTGTTATCAGCATCCTCAGAGGGAACAGAAATATTTCATGAAGCATGAGGCAAGCCAATACCATAGCCCTGAGAAATGTAGCCCATTGGCCTCTAAGGTAGGGGTCAGATCATTCAGCTTGAATCAGGTCCTGCCACAATAGAATAAATATATTGAGGAGATCCCAACAATCTACAGATTAGAAAGAATTACAGAAGATAGCATGTTATGATGTGGATTAAAATTGTCATTTATTGCAAAACGTCTCTGCTTACTTGGTACAATATCTTTGATGTGTTGAATGACATTATAGTATCACACCTCATATCATTAAAATTTATTACATTCTCTTATAATTTCTTTTCTGGTGAGTGGAACTTCCAAATTAGATTTGGGTCTCTAAGCTAAAAAAATGTTTATACTTCTTTTGCTTCACTCTTAAATAAAGTAGCATCCTATTTATAGAAGGGACTCCTGACATGTTTTCTGAAAAAATGATTTCATAAGTTAGTGCCTTCTGAATGATTAACACTGAATTCAAGTTTCAATAAAAAATACCACAGCAAAAGAAAGAAACAAGTTATTTAAAAATGAAAGTTATCTTTTTGGTGTGTTTCAGAATTCAGACCAAAAGACAATACTTGGGGTATATATCAGTAAAAAGCCTCAAAGAGGCTTACTAATCATAATCAATACCATGATAATTTTGTAACCAAGGTTTTCCTTTGTCAGAATGCATGAAGGCAGGCCATTGTAATAAAGAAGTTCTTTTCAGGATGAAATTCTTTCAACATTTGTTTCTTTGGTGTCCTTTGTTTCATTTTGTTAAAAAATAATATTCTCTGGGAATAGTGGCTCATGAACACAAATACCTCTTGATGCAGAATGCATTTGCATATCTGTAGTAAGTGTGCACATACCCATTGAGATCATTGACTTTTTCTCATCCTGAACCTGATATCATTTCTGCTTTATTCAAATGCTGTTCAATAGGCTTCCATATTGGGACCTGATGATACCCAGACTAACTTCACCTTTCCTCATACCCTGTCCTACTTATCTCTGAATTGTTACTAATATGTCTATTTTCAGTTTCTATCTCTATCACCCTCCTCCAGTCATGCATCTCTAAATCTTCTAAAAGTTTTCTATTTTCTTAGCACCCCTTCTAAGAGAATCAGTTGTCTCTCACTCTTAAATGTAGTGATAGTGTGAAAAGCTGATTTTGAGGAAACATTTTCAATAGATCTGGAAGTACCACAGAGAGACTACATTATCTGTTCTGTTTAAACTAAGCCAAGGACCTTTGAACTGGATCAAATGAATAATCTCATATCTTGCTTTATAAATAATGCTGCAATAAAGATAAGAATGCTGGTTTCCTTTCAAATTAGTGGGCTTTTTAAAAAAATTTTTTTTTTTTGTCCACTGAATATATTACTAGGAATGGAATTGCTGAGTTATATAATAGTTATATTTTTAGTGTTTTTAGGAACCTTCATTCAGCTTTCCATAGGGATTATTCTATGTGAAGTGAGCCAGAAGGAGAGAGAAAATTGCCAGATGGCTTCATTTATTTGTAGAATCTACAGAAACCAAACAAAAGGTCAGGAAACAAAAGATAAAACTTGCAAGTTGACCATAGATCTGAGGCACACAGAAATGAAAAGTGGGGGAAGAGGAGTCAAAGTAGGAAGGGAAGAACACTAGGGACTATGGTGATGTAGCATGAAGGCTATAGTGGTGTGAGAACCATAGAAAGGACACTGGGGGGAGAGCAAATACTATACCAAAATTTATGTAGATGTAAGAAAATACATATGTACATACATACATACATACACACACACACATACATACATACATACATACATATGGTATGGTTTTAAAACATTAAGCAAGGGATTACTTGCAAAGTTATCAGACTCATGGAGACTGATGTTAAGTGACTTTTATCTTTTTTCTGTCTTCGAATTTTCCATCTGAACCTGTAATCCTGGATTACAATTCTTTTAGCCTATATAAACTGGATATTTAATTTTTCTTCTGAATTTCAAAATTGACCATACTAATGGAAAAATAGACTACAATTGTAGTAAAAGATATTTTTATCCCAAATTCCTAATAATGCTCAATCCTCAAGTTTCCTTTTTCACTCCCATTTAGACTATTCCTTCTATTCCTTATTTCCACTAAGGAATATAGTAAAACATATATGAATATGAATATGAATATGAATATAGTAAAACATATACTATATATAGTAAAACATTATGATATATTTTATATTCCTTTTCAATAAATTATTTGTACTTAACATATTTAACAAACAACTATAGAGGACACAGACACTTTTCTGACTGATTTTCAAGTTTTATCAACAAATTTCAAGTAATATTAACAAAATATATACTAGAAAAATGCTATCATTACTCTCACTTTATGATGAGAACAATGTGATGCGAGCATTTAGGTAATTTACCCAGAAAATTGAAATAGTCTTCAAGCCTTGCTCCAGATATCAAACTCTTAACCTCTGTACTCTCTTGTTCGCAACAATAATAGGTTGAAAAAGAGAAAATAAGAGAAACATTCATCTACAGTAAGTGACAAAAACTGAAAGACATGTTAAGAAACAACTGGAAAGATAAACAATGATAAAGCATGAAAGTACTCAGAGTGGGAAATAAGGAAGGAATGGAGAATGATAGATGTTCAAAGAGACAGGAGCACAAAAATAGTTCAAAAACAACAAAGAGGTCAAGACATTCAATTTAAAAAAAAAATTAGAAAGTAAATTTCTTGCTTACAAACAACCAGGAGTTAAAATCTAACATTTGAAATAATTTACAAGAAATATTCTAAATAACTTTAAACACCTAGCCATGGATAAAAAAAAAATTACATTTAGACAAATATGTTCAGGGATAAGAATGGTGAGGGATAATTTAAAAGAAACTGTGGATCGAGAATGTTAAAATGAGTAGCTTAGCAACACTTCAAGACTCGTGATACATTTTAAGAAATAATTGGCAATATCGACTGTTTGTAGGGAGACCCTAGGATTTTATTTTTAAGTTGTTGATGGCATGTGTGCTAACTGCACTTGAAAATTGACGTGCTTTTGAACTGAGGAGCGCTAGTCTCTAAATTGCTGGCATAAGTGAAACTCAATGTGCAAATTATATACCAGAAGAATATAAAGACTTTTTTTGAAGTCACAGTTGCTGTTGGAAATTTGAGAATGAATATAGCTGTAAAAAGCCTCTACAGGAAAATGTTCTAGTTCTCTCTTTGGAACAGGGGGACACATGCACTAGCATTTGGGTAGCTGTCTAGCATCACTCATTTAGCCATGTGCTTTGTTCTTGAACCAGGGATTTGACTAAGGTATCAGTGTCACCAGTCAGCAGCCTGCACTACAGTCAGCTGTGACTTTTATTTTGCAGATGGCTGAGAAGAAACTGACAGATTACTGCATATTTCTCAAGAGTATCTAGCTGTTTGCAATACAAGGTTCAGATCAACAATAGTAACATTTACCTAGGGGAAGTGGTTTCACTTACAACTCAAATCAGTCACATAAATTTACAATAGGATTTATTGGGGAAAATTCACATTGCAGTGATACAAGAATACAACTTATTTGGCAGTGAGAGGGGAAGGTTAAGAACCACTAAGACCAGGTTCAGGTGACCAGTTTTTGAGGCATTTGGAGATCTTGAAATTCCTTCCCTAAGACAGAGTGTTGCTTCTCTATGTTGAGTTACCAAACTATGGAGAAAGCTTTGGGTACCTCATAAATATGGACTCCAAATCATTGCAGATTGACTTATTTCAGCTCCAGATTTTATACTACTTCGGAAGTATATTGCCAGAGCCACTTTTTAATTTTGGGGGTTTTATTTCTCCGAAAGCACAGATGGATTTTTCACTTTCTTTGAGTCACCTGTTTATTAATATTCTCAAAGTGACTACTTTCTTTAAAATTTTTGAATTGTTTTATTGACATGATCATGATTCATATCTCTTTATGTGCTTTATAGTACAAATTCACACTTTCTAAAATGTATGTCATTGTACCACTCTTACACAAAATACCATTAACTCTCTACCAAACCCCAGGGGCACTTCACCCCTTGCCTTCATCCCTCTCTCCCTTCTGGTAATCTCAGTTCTGCTGTCAGGATAGAAGAGTTTGTTTTGTTTTGGTTTTCTTTACTCCCTTGCTTTTGTTCTCTGTGTTCCATGTATGAGTGAAGTCATCTGAAATCTGTCTTCTTCTCTCTAAGTTATTTTGATTACCATAATTCCCTCCAGCTCCACCCAAACTGTCATACATGGCAAGATGTCATCCTTTTTTCTCCTTTTTCATAGCTGCATAGTATTCCATTGTGTATATGTACCATTCTCCTAGGTCCAATCATCCACTCTTCAGCACTTAGGTGATGCCCTTACCGTGGTCATTGTAAATGATACTTCAATGTACCTAGTGGTGGATATATTGAATTAATATTTTTATATTCTTTGGATAGACATATGAGAGTGCAATTGTTGGATCATGTGGTAGATCTAGTTTTATTATTTTGAGAAAATATCATATCATTTTCTGTAGAGGTTGTTCTAGTCTACATTCCTACTAGCAGTGTCAGGATAACATTTTCTCCACATTCTCACCAATATTGTTGTTTCTGGTCTTTGATATGAGTCATTATCTAGGTGTGAGGTGGTATATTATTTTGTTGTTTTGGTTTTACACGTTAGAAGTGGAGGGTTATTAGAAGAAAGGAGAAAGAGTTACCAGCAGAGTCACAGGTGGTAGGAGAGCTGCCTCATTGTGGTTTTGCTTTGCATTTCCCTCATGATAAGTGGTGATGAATATGTTTTCATGTACCTGCTGGCCATCTTCAGAGAAATATCTAGTTCCTCTGCCCATTTTTAAGTTGGATTATTTGTTTCTTTTGTTGTTTGTTTATGCGTCCTTTAAAAATCTTACGTATTAGCTTCTCATCAAATCTACATTGTATACATATTTTCTTCCACTTAGTGGGATATGTTTTTGTTTGTATGCTCATTTCTTGTCTGGGTAAAGCTTTTTGATTTCTATAGTCCTATATGTATATATTTGTTTTGTTTCACTTGTGGTTTTAGTCAGATCTCCAAAGATCACTGAGACCACTGTTGTAGTTTTCTATCTATTTTTCTATGTATTTTATGATTTCCTGTCTTAATCCAAGCCTTTAGTACATTTTAAATTAATATTGTATATGGTGTGAAGCAGTCATCTAATTTCATTCTTTTGCAATGTAGCTGTCCAAATTTCCTAACGCCATTTATTTATTTATTTATTTATTTATTTATTTATTTATTTATTTATTTATTTATTTATTTATTTATTATAGTTATTTAAGATAATTTTCTATTTCTTTTATGTTAATTTCTTTGTAATAAATTTACTGGCTACATGTTTGAATTTATTCATCTTAAATTAAGTCATTCTACATCAGTCAAGTCATTATAATATCAATTCATGTAACACTGTTATACAACCACCATGATTAAATAGTTTGCTTTACACCATTACTTAAGCTTTGTTATTCACTCATTTGAACAAGAACAGTTATTTTCTATAATTTTATTGAAGTACAATTGAAGTACAACAAATTACAGAGGTGATCCTCATTTGTTGATCCTGTATCTGAATTGCTTACTTGCTAAAACTTGTTTGTAATTCATAAATTAATACACATGGTACTTTTTCAAGATAGACATAGGCAGAAGAGCAAATTTTTAAAAATCTGCTGTTTTCTCATTGTGCTTCTGATATTTTTAACAAATGTCATTTCTGCAGTTTGTTCAGTGATACATTATTTGTATTTCATGTGTTTTATAGGTGAGTCTTCTGTTTAAAATGCTCTACCTAGCCTAATAATGGGACCCACAAGCTAGCTAATGTTTCTAGGAATTAAGAAGGCTGTGATGTATATTAGCAAGAAAATACGTGATTTAGATACACTTTGCTCAGGCAAGAGTTTTAGAACCTCTGGTACTGAGATAGATCAAAGTTAATGATTCAACAATATAGCAAATCTAGCAAGAAGGAAACTTGCCAATCTGGATGTGAGCTTATTCTAAAAAGTGCTCAACTTTTATCTATAGATGAAACTAGAAAACAAGTGTAAATATGAATTTCTGAGATTTAAAAATTTTTTAAAATACACAAGGATGATTAAAGATTGTTTTTTGTGGTGGATAATTACAGCAGCATTCTATCAGAATTTTGTTGGCACATAGTTTGTTAATTTTAAATTATTAAAAAACGCTTTTACAAATCTGTAGCTGAGAGAAACCTCTACTTGGGTCTCACAATGCTACCCATTGAGATGTTGTTAGTTTAGCTACAATATGAATATTTAAGTGTGACTTTTTTCCCCTAAAGGAAATGATGTATCAAGGGATGATGCATGCTTTGATTGATGGCTACATACATTTATTATTAAAAAACATTAAGTTGGAAACATAAACAGTAACTGAAAGCTAAAATTCAAACTAGAATAATTCTCAGGATTCCTATATTTGTGTAACTTTGGTATTTTCACTTTATTCAAAAAGCTTAATGCAATTCTGTGTGTCGAACATGTTCAGAGGATCTGCAATTTGTCAGCTATTTTAACATTCTCCTCCTCACAGTGCACAGACTTCTGTAAACTTGCAGCCTTCGTAGGTTCTTTTTGTCAAGAGTTTATTGGAAACAGAAGTCTATTCTGTCTGCTAAATGTGAAACATTAAGATTCAAGTTCTGACCCAGCTTAGCTGTCAACAAAATGCAACGATCGGGCTGATGTCCAATTTTCTAATATTGACCAGGTTCTTTAGAATCCTAATAAAGTAAAGCAGCAGTGACAACTGCAGTAAGAAGCATGCTTCATACACCTTCATGTTTTATGGGAGCCAATATCAGTTTTCTCTGGCAACATGTAATATCAGCTTTCTTACCTGCAATGTGTTAGCACCAGGGTTGAGACAACTAGCAGGCTGCCTGATCTGAGACATTGCATCACCATGGCAATCAGGCCGCCAGACTTAGGTATTCAGAGTTGACACGTCCCACCTTTATGAAAAGTCCAAATGCTTGTGAGATCTGTGAAAATATTTCAGATGATGTGCTTAATAAAATCTTTCTGATTCAAGTTGGAAACAGTTTTATTTTCTCTTAAAAGCACGGCATGGGAAAAGATAATAACAAGGGGTTGTTTTCCAGCTAACTTTGTACCTTCAGGGAAGACTGACTTTAAAGAAAATTTTGAAGTTTCAACACATTTCTTTGAAACTTTATGCCTTACATTTAAAAGATAATTCTTCAATTTTTGTAAACCAGACATCAGATGGATTCTCTCCACGCTTCTTTTAAACTTTATATGCCTTATATTTAAAAAGTAGACTTTTTTTTTTTTGTAAATCACACATCAGTTGAATTTACTTGGTTCAAACTGAATTTACTTGGTTCAAACTTCAGTGTATATAGGAATTTTGATCCCATATAATGTATAAACTAATTCTAATTTTTTTCTTTTTTTCTCCCAGAGAATAAAGACTTGTGAATTTCTTCTCATACTGAACTATCATTTCTATTCCATTCTTCCACATTACACTGGATTTGACCAATACTCAACCCCTTTACCTTAATTTCCCACAAGTCATTCAGCCAAATTCCTGTGCATGCAATAGATTTTATGAAAAGTGGAGGAACATCTTGTTTCTGTTGCAATTCTAAAAATTATCTTATCCTAAATAATCCTTACACTACTTTGTTCTGGGGAGTGTTTCACTGGCCACATATCCTAAAAGTATGATCTATAAACTCACCTTTAGTGTGCTCCTGTACCACTGTTCCCATGTTTATATTATTTTCAAGTCTTGGTGTTCAACTTTTGCAAGACTGCTCAAAACTAGGTTTATTCCTTTTAATCATCCTATGTTTTGCCTTGATTTGGAGAATTTACTGAAGCTATTATTGCTTGGCAATTTTTGACCCAGTAATGGGAAAATAATTCTATACTATTTAAACATGTCTTCATTAAAAAGTAAAAGACTAGTATATTTAACATATAATCATTAAGAAAATATTTAAGAGAACTATTTGTAAGTCTTTTTTTTTTTTTTTCAGAATTCCTGCCCAAAATGAGAGGGGTAACATGGGATATTTTACTGGGAAACTATTATTCTTTCTTCTTTCTCTCTGTTGCTAATTCTAATGAAGTTCTTTTCGATTGATATCAGGTTAAAAGGGGCAGAAGCCACCAACCAACAAGCCACAGGAAAAAAAAAATCCCCATATTCAGTCCCAAAGGTACAAAGACACAAGTCCAAGATAGTGCCTTTTGCCCTCTAAAACTGAGCTAGTCACTGCAAAGTTCAGTCTTTCTCCAGTGTCTTCTATTTGCTTCTTTTCCAGTGTTCTGAGCTGCTCTGCTTCTCCAAGTCTCTTCAAATTTCTTCCACAATTGCTGATGTACAAATCAGCTTTCCAAATCCCTGGCCATCTCTAGGTACCAGCTCACTATGCCACCTTGCTGCTGTGCCACACTCTCCCATCGTCTACTCTTCTGCCAGCTACCATGGCTCCTTGCCACCTCCAACTCACTCTTCCAGGGGGCTTAACCTGGCCAGGCCATATGGGCCTGTTCTCTCACTCCACCATTCTCCTCTCCTTCTCCCCCCCAGCCCATCCTTGCTCCTGCCTTTTATCTGCCTTTTAGAGATTCTTGCTTCTTGTGCAGCTTTCTCTCAGACCCTTCCCACCAGGATATTTTGGTGCCAATACAATTTTTAACTGTGCTACTACACTATATCACTATTAAGTATGCTTTGTTTTCATGCTGTGAGAGGCAGAGTCCATTTGAAGTATGCAAATGTGGGGGATCTCTGGATGCCCCTCAAACTGTCCATTAACACTATGGAAAAAAGAATAATTTTGCTTTCAATCACTTTAAGGTAATTTTCTGAATTTTTTTAAAAGATTATTTGAATTGGTAACAACTTAAGGGGGTAAAGAATTTGGAATATATAGGAATTGAATTTTATTAGTATATGCATTTGATTGCTATTGTAGGCAACATATAAAAGGTACTGGTCTATTAACAGTATAGCATTCATTAATAATATAAAACAAACATAGAGGCTTTGTTTTCATATGTATGTGAGTCTGTAGTTGATGAACTAACCACTCACAATGTTTACATGCTCCAGGGTGGGGTAGATATGTATATGATAAGTTATCATTAGTAATATTACTAACATGCTAATTTTTACATCAGGCATTACTCTAGAAATTTAGAATAACAGTTTAATAGACATTTTCAAATATAGTTAGATTTTGACTTTTAATAGTCTCATATGAAGTCAGGCATGGTGGTGCATGCCTTTAAGTGGCAGCCTAGGAAGCTGTGGTGGGGATCAGGGATCATGGATCCGCTTGGGGCACCATAGAGAGACCTAGTCCCAAAAAAATAGCTGGGTGTGGTGGTACATGCCTGTAATCCCAGCTACCTGGGAAGCTGAGACTGGGGATTGCTTGAGTCCTTGGTACCCCCGACAACGTGAGCCTGCAGTTCCATGGGCAAAAATAGTGAGACTGAGTCTCAAAAAAAAAAAAATTAAAAGAAAGTCTCATATGTTACTGACCGAATTAAACAGTTACTAGATTTTGACATTTAGTTAAAATTTTATCAGATAATGGAAAGTATAATTGAGTCTTTTAGAAATACTTCATTGTTAAAGTGTTGCTTCTTAAAGAGATTATTTTAAGAGTTTGTGAGATATATGTTTGTATGATTTAAGAATTAACTTGTAAAATATCTTCCTTTATATTTTATAGGAAAGATTATTTAATTGCTCAAATCTTTATCTACTAAGTTTACTAGTTTCTGAAAGTCAATTTTGATTTATTTATTTAAAGAAATGTTGCATCTGACATTACATTTAACTGTTCTGATTGATATTATTATAAACCTGATCAATTTCTATGATCTCTATATCTGTGTTTTCTTGCGTGTAAATTAAGGATAAAAATAGTATTTGCCTGAAGCAGTTACAGTGGGGATTAAACAATTCATCTGGATGCTGTTAAGGGTATCAGGTGTATAAATGACAGTCTTATTACTTTGTTTTTTAAAATTTATTTAATTATTTTTATTCATTAAATCACAACCTCTGTAAATGTTTTTTGGGATACCTCTCCCTCCCTCTTCCTCTGGTGCCCCCTCCATTCTCTCAAACCCCATTCTTTGTTGTTTGCTAGACTGTGTTATGTCCATTATTTTCTTTCTTTCCCGTGGCAGTGTTCTTTCATTGGGTGAGGGACTGTGTTGTTGAAACCAGGTGAACCTTGCTGGTTGGTTTTCAGTCTTAAGATTATGTTGGGTGGCCAGTCTATATTTATTTGTGGTTTGTCCATGTTTTCTCATTGAAGGCTGTCTTCTCCATTCCTTGTTGCTTTGCAGCTTTATCTTAAGTTTCTGTAGTCAGATTTAGGGGGGGGGTTTACCCCCTGCCAGTGTCCATGAAGAAGTTTCTCTGTGGATACAGGCATCCATGAGTGGCCATTGTAGATCATCTCTTCTGTCTCACTTTGCAGCCTTGCTGTGGGGCTGATGCCCCTCAGTTCTTGGCCGTCCTCTCATCTCCCATAGTATGGGGAGGGGCATCTCTGAAATGAAGGCTTTGGTCTTCTAGACCTGGGGAGTGCGTAGGTGCACCTTGTGACATTGTGTTTCCAGTTGATTCTCCTGTCTTGCATGCTCTCGTTCTCTCAAGTGTCCATCTGCTTTGTCCAGCTCAGGCTTGTGGGCTGGATTTTTACCTGGTCCCTCACCCGTTTTGTGATGGGTTTTGCATTATGAACATTCTTCCTCCTCCTGACAATTAGCTGTAGTGAGAGTGAAATGGAGGGGGCATTCCCCCGGCCTGTGCACCAGTACCTCCCTGTGTGAGGGCGGGACCTGGATGGTTGGGCAAACATCCTCCCAAGCCACCCGTGGGATGGAGTCTGGGGGAAACATGCCCTGACCGATCTGGATTGCAGATGGCTGTCCTGTGCTAAAACCATCCACCCATTCTTCCCTCCAAGTCTCTCTAGGCTTTAGGGGGCTTACCCAGGGGTCATCACCACCTTTGACCCCTGCTGTCAAGAGAGTTCTGATGACCCAGGACACTGGGCGGACAAGCAGTCTGTTTAAGATGATTGCTGGAAGATGGGGCTGAAGTCCCCACCCTGCCCCTATTCTGGCTCCTTCCTGCATGGGGTGGGGCCCAGATGGCTGGGCAAACCCACTCCCAAGACCCCATTCGGTGAGGGCTGAGGGAAATATGCTCCGGCTGATTTGAGCTGCAGATGGCTGCCCCATGAAACAACCATCCACTGGTGGATGGGGCTAAACCCCACCCATCCCCCCTCCTGGGTTCTCCAGGAGAGAGCCAGGGCTTGTCACTACCTTTGCTCCCTGCTGGGTGTTGTGGCCAGTCACCATGTCTGGCTGTGGGGCACAGGAGCCCAGAGACTCCTGCGCACCTAGTCCATGCACTCACCCACCCCAATCTCACCGAGGCACATCCCTAGTGGTCTCCCAGTCCCCAGACCTAGGGCAGGAACCACTGGCATCCATGGGGTGTTCCAACCAACTCCATGGCTGGCCATGGGAGACTGAATTGTTTATCCCTATATAGGTTTATAGGTTTATTTAGGTTGGAGTAAGTCTGAGAGGGGACCCCCCTACACTGAGCCTGCTCCCTGGCAGAGGGGCTCATCCCCCTCCCTCTGCCCACATGGAGGTAGAGTCCAGCTTTCCCAGCCTGAGATTACTGGACCCAGAGTCCCTGGGACCTTGAAGTCCTGGTGGTATAGGACTCACCCTTGGCCCTGCTGGTAGGGTGCACTGAATGTCTTCTCCAAGGGCCTGCCTGGTAGGAAAGGCAGTTTTATTACTTTGTTACATGAATGAAAAAGAAATTCATGTGAGTTTAGTTACATTTTTGAAAAACTGAGAAAATATGGCTCTTCATCTGGTACATTAAGAGTCTTTGCCCAGGGACAGGATATAACTCAGCTCCAGGGAATCACCTTTGGTTTCTGCCTGATGCACTTCTCATATTGCAGAATAGACCTTATTTTTCTGGACTAAGAAATATTGAGTTTAAGTCTTGATCATTTGCCTCTTCCAAATTTGCACCTCTCTTTTGAATGTAACTAACCCTACACCAAGGAGAATAACTTTGCTTTATATATCAAGCTAATGAGAAACTATTAACCTGTTTGTCAATATTATTCCTGAAATCTTTCCTCTGCCCTGCTCTCTCCTTCACCTTGAATACAAATGGTGCCTTTCATGTAGTCCATTGTTCTGCTTCTTATTTAATGGCCTGGTGCTTACAAGGGGATTTGGTTTGCATTTACATTGTGCATGTGAAATTCACTGGAGCTTCAATCAATTTAATTGTTCAACAAACAATTAAAATTCTGAAAGTTATATAAACTGGTGTGCCTTGGACTCAGCTGTAACATTTGCTGTCCTCATCACAGGCAGAGAGAATTTCATTGGATTCTGTTTAACCTGATAGATAAAACTGTATAGTGGTAGGAGGAGCAATGGAGGAAAAAAATACACTATTTAATTTTAGCTTTCATAGACTTCAGCTTAAATCAGCTGGTGTGGAGAATTTACAGTGAAGTCACTTTGAATACATAGTTGTTTGTTTACTTATGTTTACATATACAAGCAGATTGTATTTAGAATATACTATTGAAAATATTGACTCAAGCTAGGAATCAATAAAAATCTCATAATTCTTCATAAATTATGCAACAGAATAGAGAAAGAGCAAATGATAGGTGAATAATTTTTTATAAATAAATCTTATAATATCACATTTTAATTAAAAATTATTTTTTTGCTATTTACAAATACCACACTTGAAATTACTTTAAAGTAAATACATCTATTTGTACATATAGGAGAAAATTCAGTTACTTTTCTTATCCTCAGAGGAATGAGATAAACTGGATAAGTTTTGATTTTTAATTATAAAGAAAGAGACATCTAAGTAGTTTTCTAGATTCTAGACCTGGATAGTTTCCCATTCACTTCTTTTTTCTAGAAGGATGCATAATATTACAGGTAGGATTTTTAGTTTTTCAATTATTGAGACAACATATATTTTCTTAAAATAGACTTTTAGAAGTTGCCATAATAAAGTATATGACTGCATTTGCATGGTCATATACAATTCCAAGAAATTGCTTTAATATTGAGAAACACACTGATAAAGCTATTATACAAATAACATTGGAGGAAGTTTAATGAAATATGAAAATGAACAGCAGCACATAAACTGTTCCTTACACACAAGAGGTAAAAAACAGAGTATAATAGGCAAATAGTATTCAATAATACTAGATAACTGATTAGCTGTGTGATTTCCATATGATGCACAGTGAAAGTCTTTGTTTTGGTTTAAGAATGTCATTTTTACACCACACTTATGTACAACTAACATATTTTTCCATTAGCTTTACGTTCCATGCTACAGTGTCTCTCCCCTTGGTTCTAATGCCTTTGTTTTCCTTTGACTTTGTACTGACCCCAACTCTTAAATTTGCTATCTTCCCTTCTTGAAGTAAAGTTCTTTGATTTTGTGATTCTTTTTCTGTTCTGCACATCAGCACATCAACTGTATTTATCTTTTCCCAACAAAAGGAGGTAGTGATAATTTTTGATTCAATTTCACATCCTATCCTAGTTTGCAAATTTTTAATGAAAATGTAACATTGCAAAAATTATAGGATTTATATGGAGATTTTTTTTCTATTTAAATTTTTTTTCTGTTTTAAAAGAAGGTATTTATTCACTTGTTCCCATGTGATTTCTTAGTATAGGACAAGTACTGAATTAGAAACTAGAACCACACATAAAACTTGGTTTCATTTCATGCCACCAAAAAATCTCTCAAAGAAGTAGGAGGAAACAGATACATAAGCAGGTATAAGTACAATGAAGTACAGTAAGTGGTTCAATCTGGAAAAATGAATGAAATTCTGCCAAATCATGGGATGTTTATTCTTAGCACAGGGTGATATGTAACAAAAGTAGTTTGAATAATTCCATACATTTGACATGTAAAGGAAGACTATTTCATGGAGGATTTTCTAAATTATCTAAAATATTAATCTCCTGTTTGTGTCCAGTGTTCAAAGAGTTTGTTTAATAGATTTCCTCAATGTATGCAAGAATAGATTAGATATTCTATTATAAATGTCACATATATTTATATCTACATATATATAGAATACAAATAATTACATAGAATCTTTTATCATCCTTTAAATTTTTATTTTAATATGCTTTTTTTGTAAATATTTAAGTTATAAGTAAATAAATTATGATGAGAGTATTCTTAAAATTGTGTATATATACGTGTATAATTGAAATGTTGAAATATATGGATTACTCTAGGAATTTGAATCTTTGGAACATTTTTAAAGGAGGTGATCTGTTCAGCATTGTAGAATGGTCTGATCCAATTGCTAGGCATTTTGAGATTGTGGATGTAAAAACTCAGAAATTTGTTCTTAATCGAATCTTGTTTCTAATTCTATTGTATATAGAACAATTGGTCAGTAAAGTTAACTCCTACTAACCACTGTGACAGTACAAATAGAGAAAGTCTAACTGCAACAGAAGTCTGATTTTGCCATCCTCCATGCTTGAATTATGGCTCTGCCAACTATGATGTTTTGTATGTTGTGTCCCTTCCCCATTTTACTGTCCTCATTTCATCTGTTTTTGGTATTAGGGTAATATTGGTCTCAAGTTTGGAAGCGTTCCATCTTCCTCAGTCTTTTGGAAGAGTTGGAGAACAATGTGTATTAGTTTATCTTTGAAGATTAGTTTATCTTAGAAGGCACTAATGAAACCATCTACTCATGGACTTTTTTTTGAGGGGGGGGTAACTTTTGATTGTTGTTTCAGTTTCCTTGCTCACAGTTGGTCTGTTTAGGTTCTTTATCTTCCTGGTTCAATTTCAATGTCCATTTTTCAGAATTTGTCCATCTCTTTCTAGATTATCCAATGTACTAGCATACAAGGGTTCACAGTAATCTCATGTTCTACTGAGTTGGTGATCATATTGTAAATTTTGTTTCCAATTGTTTGTTTCTGTTGTAAAATGTTTTGTTTCTAATTCTATTTATTTGAGTTTTATCCCTTTTTTTGTGAGCTTAACTAGAGGCTTTTTTCTGTTTTGTTTATTTCTTCAAGAACCAGATTTTGGTTTCATTTACCTTTTGGGCTGTCTTTTGATTCCTATTTTATTTATTTTTATTCTTATTATTCCTTCCTTCTACTAGGAATTTATTGTTTTCTAGTTCCATAAGGTGGGGAAAAGATTATTTATTTGAGCTCCTTCTTGTTTCTTAATGAGGGTATGCATATTACTACATGCTTCTCTCTCAGTACTATTTTAGATACTGGTATGTTGTATCCTCATTTTTGTATGTCTTCACAAATGTTTTTATATCTTCTTTTATGTTATCAGTAATTTATTAGTCATTCTGCAGTGTTTTGTCTAGTTTCAAATATTAGAGAATTTACCTGCATTCTTTTTATTACTGAGTTCTGGTTTGTAACCATTTGTAACCATTGTGATTAAAGATACTCAGTATGTTTTCAATATTTAATAATGTATTTTCTGGTGTATGTTCCACGTACACTTGAGAAGAATTACACTTATCTTTAATAATTATCTTATATTCTATTTGTGAAAATATAAAATAAGATCTTCACATGCAATAATTTATGTAAGGGAGATTTAAATCAATGCCGTTCCCCTGTTCATCATTGTCATACCCTTAAATATGTTATAGAGAAACTGGCTTTCTTTGGATTTTATTTGGGGTCTCACGCTGTGGATCAGAATTCACTTGGTCTAACTTTTAGTAGCTTAAGCTGTGTTCTTGGACTAATGTCATTGTAAAATTATGTTCAAGAGTTCTATGATAATAAGGAAAGTTTGAATGGTTTTATGATGGGGAGGATAAATTCACGGAGTGAAAAACAACTTTATTTCAACCTCACTCCTTTTTGTTTTCTATTATTTTGAAGTTATTTTAAATCAACTATTTTTATATGGATTATGATAGAGAAAGTAGAATTTTAAAATTGTGAATTATATATGAAGGATTGTTATTATCAGAAAAAAATGCTAAAGATAAATTATCTGTGAAGAAACTAAATTTTTTGTGGCAGATATCATTTGGAATTTGATGGTAACATATCCTGTAACTTCATAAAGAATTTTAACTTGCTTAATTACACAAAGATTCACTTTGAAAATAATTAATTTTGGCAAGGTCACAAGTGTAGGGGAAGAATAAAAGCCAAAACTTGCAATTCAGGCTTGAGCTGAAATTGGAATAGAGCAGGAAAAAGGAAAAACAAAAGAAAAGGAAAAAGCTTTCTCTTCATAACTATATATATATATATAAATATACCTTCATACATCCATAAATACAGGTTTTGTTTTATTTTTTTCAGAAACAAACTATGGGGACTATTTTATTTTGTTAAATAAATATTTTATATAGTTGTGATAATAAAATTTAAGTTAAATCTTCATTTATTCTACTTCTTAACACAAAATTGAATATGTCTAGATCTAGATACTAGAAAAACCTTGTATATTCCAGTTAAATTAAACATTTTATATGATGGTTTCAAGAAATGTTGCTGTACAAACATGCAATCAAATACTTTTTTATTTTAACTTTTATATTATTTTGTTATAAATAACCACACTTATTAAAATATTTTAAAAGTACTTGTTCTCTCAAAATGACAAGATACAATTACTATGAGATAATGAATGTAACCATTAACTTGGTGATAATTTTCTATATATTACTAACTCTAGGTAATCTAAAATATCTAAAAGTACTAAGATGAATTTTCTTAAATTTAGAAATATTTCTAAGTGGCATTTGAAAAATTTTTAAATCATCATTCAGAGCTAAATAAAGTGATTAATGCCTTAATTTTAAAACATTGTGCAGAATTTTAGTTTCTGATGTATAGCAGATGAATATACTGTGTTCAGAGTTAATTATGGGATTAACATTATATTATTTATACTTGAGAATAATACATAAAATTTTCTATTTTCTATGTTTAAAATGCCTATGTATTTTAGAATAAGGAAAGTAAACAGATAAATAATCAGAGACACTACACTGTGCTTTTGCTGTGACTCAGTTTGAGACGGACTCATTCCTTTCCCCTCAGAAATAAGTATAGACTCTTCCGCAGAAGTCATAGAAAAATTCATGTTTCATGAAACTAGAGGAAGGTAGAAAAAAAATTACTGGAGGCTGTCTTCTGCTGCAGGGAACACAGACAGTACAGCTGCCAGTACAGCCAGGAGATCTCAGGAGGAGAGAGTAGAAAATGTAAAAAGACAAACACCCTTGACTAAGGTGAAACTCATGTGGTGGAGATGTTGCAAAATCCTTGGTAAGAAAAACAATAGAAAAGGCTGTATTTTCTGGACAGAAAAATCACCGCTGCCATGGAGTGTATTTGCTTATACCAATTACACACCTGCTACACACTTTGGTTATATTCAGAAGTCAACATCAGATACAAAGTTCATTGTTGATTGATTGTGACACATGACTGATATAGTCGGAAATCTTAGAGACCATTTTAAAGCTTTCTATTACACTTTTTAAAAACTTTTTTTGAGTTCTAACACATTGATAGAAGAAATTAAGATAAAGTCACACTTGGTAAGACCAGTAGATATGTAGGTTCAGTAAAGAGACATTATTTCTTATTTTAGAGAGTATGTTATTTTATTCATTAAAAACAAATACTCAAAATTTTCTTTTCTGAATCTGTCCTGTATTTATATTTTATCCTTTTCTTTTTGCAGCATGAGTTTTTTAGAAATCAAAGTTTGTGTTTCTTTTCTTTTCTTTTCTTTTTTTTTTTTGAGACTAGGTCTCGCTATTTTGGCCCATGGAACTGCAGGCTCTCACTGCCCGGGGTACCACAGACTCAAGCAATCCCCAGCTTCAGCTTCCCAGGTAGCTGAGATTACAGGTGTGCACCATTTACACCCAGCTATTTTTTTGGAACTAGGTCTTGCGACGGGCCCCAGGCGGGACTAGAACTGCTATCCCTAGCTCCGGCTGCTTCATAGGCTGAAGCTTACAGGCACAAGCCACCGTGCCCAGCTTGTGTTTCTAATGTTTGTGCCATTTCCTACAAGTGCAGTGCTTTATCTGCTTAAGTTCAATTGAACGACATTTATTTGTAGGTCAGAAATCCAAGGGAAGTGCTTCATTTCAACATGTACATAATCTATAGTGTATAAATCAGCATAACTATGTCTTGAAGAGCATATCTTTGAGCTTCTCAATGAACTACTGAATGTGCCTCAGATTTCTAAGATTCAGAAGTTTAAGGTTTGTTTTAGGATCAAGAAAGAAAAATCATTAGGTTTGCTTAAATTTTCTTTGGTGAGGCAAGAAAAAAAAAAAGATTAGCTTTTCCCACATTTTCTCTCTAATAACTTTAGATCTTCCAGATGAACATTTGTAATTTGTACAAAATGCAAGACGATAATCATTTTATGAAAAAGGTGATGTATAAATTCCCTGTAGCTTGACAATCGTCCTGTGCTCTAATTTCTCCTCAACAATCAATTGTCCCCTCTTCCACAGTGATAATAATATCCTTTTCCTGTCATTAATCTTAGCTGTGATTACCATGGCCCTATCACTGTAACAGGAATCTCACAGCCAAACCAGTCAACTATAAAATATAAGACTATTCATGCTGGAATTTCATTAGATTTAGTACTTGTCTCAAAATACAGCATTATATTTTGAACATAGACATTACTTTTTGTGACTTGATGCCACAAAATGGCCGTCAATGTGCCTTAATCTGCCTGAAATATTTGTAAGGAGCCTAGATTTACATCCCTAGGAATTTACACTTAGGAAGGCCAATGATTTCTTTCATTATTCATCACTTCTTACCTCCCATTAACAGAATTAACAGCTGTTCCTCCTAGAATGAAGAGGATAGTTTCAAACTATTGAACAATATGGATTGAACAAAAGCTATTAATTTTATGTGACATCAATTCAAAGGATTGTGATTCTTGTATGTATGTTTTGGGTACTAATTTAAAAAGTATATTTAATTGACTGTAATTGCAACCATTATGCCTTTGCTAATCATAATAGATTGTAGGTAGAATAATGATAACTATAATCTATACTAAATCTTAGTATAAAAATAGAAGTAGAGCTCCATGTGCTTTATTAATTATGCTTGTTTTTTAAATTCATATAGCAATTTTCCTTTTATTTTTCCTTACAACTACAAGGATTGTGTTTGAAAGTATTTTTCTTTTTTAAAAGAGTTAAATACGAGTTAGCTGCTGAAGGTCACCCGCGCCGGTTCCAGGCCCCTGGGAGGGACCCCCTCGCCGCGCACCACCTTCGCCACCCCTGGGAGCCAAGCCCCGCCTCCAGGTTCCTCTGGAAACCCGCCCACCTTGCCCATGCCAGAACAGGTTCGAAAGCAAAACACAGTAAGGAGAAAAACTTTAAACATACAAGCAAGCCCTACAGGAAGTAATCCATTGCCAACAAAGAAAGGACAATCTCCAGAAAACACCAAAGAAATGATTTGCATCTCAGAAAAAGATTCCTCTATTAACATGTTAAATGCACTCCAGCAATTAAGAGAAGAATTAGAAAAAAAG